>PITA01004419.1:41849-108784 GCA_004023965.1 Spilogale gracilis
AGAAGGAGAAGAAGAAGAAGAAGAAGAAGAAGAAGAAGGAGAGGAGGAAGAAGAAGAAGGGGAGGAGAAGAAGAAGAAGGAAGAGGAGGAGGAGGAGGAAAAAGGAGGAGAAGGAGGAGTAATAGTACAGAGGAGAATGAAGAACGTTTGAAAGAAAGAGTAAGAAATAGTGGGCTAGATTCCTAGGCAGTACTGCTGGTCCAGCTGAGGTTAGAGACTCCAGCTCCAGTATGTTGTGTGTTTGCCTTCCAGTGGTACTCAGCAAGAAATTTTACACAAATAGGCAACAAGGTGAAAACAGGACAGGTCTGCCAGATAGGAAAGAGAGAAGACCACTGGACCCAAGATCCTGGGGAGGTGGAAGAGCAGGTGAGAAACAGAGCGGTCAACCTTCAAGAGACATGGAGTCAGAATGCAGGGTTGGGCGCCTGCATGAGAAAAACAAATGCAGGATTCCATTAGTAGACCAGTCTCTCAGGCATGGAGGGTTTCTGCTTCTTATTAGCAGAAAATAAGGTTGAAAAGGAAATATGAAGCCAGATTTCAGATGCCCATGAATGAGGGCAAAGTTTTCTAATTATATCAGTTGGTAATTGAATGATGAAAGATGTCTGAGAAGGAAAATGATGTCATTCAACAGTGCACAGGGTTTGAGGAAGACAAAGGTGTAGAGAAAAGGTGACAGATTTGACCATGGCTACCACAACAAGAAATGTGAGAAATTAGGATTCCTTGCAGCATGAAAGACCAGGGAGGGAAGAGTGAAATTAACATTAAGGAGCCTCTGTGTACTCGTAAATTGATTGAATCCTGAGATAAGAAAAAACAAACACACCCAAAAACAATGTATTTATTCTTGTAGTAGTTGTCTTTTACCCTTGTCCACAACATTCTCAGTTCCTTCTCTTGAACATCTCAAATGCTCTTGCCTTTACAAAATGAAATGTGGAGAGTTTCACTTGTCTGTGTGTAAGATTCATACTGAATCTCAGCAACTAAGAAAATGTTCTCTTTTTAATGTATCATGGTAGTAGTCCTCCCCAGTATAAACAGAGAGGGTGAATGGATACTTTTAATAGCCCCAAGCTGTCTTAATACAACATCTAGTACTTCATAAATGTATTTTTAAAACTCCATAAATTCCAGTTTCTACAACTAAGCAAAGATACCATAAATTATGTAATAAGGTTTGCAAACATATAAATAGATCAAATTTCAAAATGCTTTTACATCAAAAATTCTTTGGGGAACTTAGAATGAATTCTTCTAAAGAAATAATATATAAACAGTGATAAAATTCCCAGGCCACCTCACAAAAGCTTATACAATCACTTAATAATAGGTATGATAGCATTTTGGTGTTCTCATTGCAAACACACTCTATTATAATCACAGTGCAATCTTTGAAGACAAAACACATTTTATCAGTGGTGTGATTCAAAAAGGAAACATGCAGGCACTGGGAAACATCCATTTCTGCAACATTTACTCAAGAAATATTAAGTGAACATCATCTACTGACTACCTGGTACTGTCTGTACCCTAGGGCTATGGAGATGAATGAGTTTCGCTGCCCTCAAGAAGCCTGCAGCCTAGTGGAAGATGCTCAGGGGATTAAAGGTGATCAGAGAACTGAGAGGAAGAACTAAAAAGGAAGCTGAGGGGACCCTGTAGATGAATCACCACCACCTCTGGTTATGAGAAGGGAAGTAAGTTGTTTCTTAAAATGCAAGTCTCCAAACACCTACATCTGGCTGACTTTGAAAATGCCTGCCCTGAACTGAGTCGCCATTATCATCCATACCTCTCCTCCAAGTAGGATGAAAATAAAAATCAACTCTCCAGAGAAGAGAAGCACAAGAAGTGACAGGGACTGGTTGCCAAGATACTCATGACTCAAATATAGAAATGTCTGGTTTCCCGACATTTCCCTCAAAATCTTCAGCCCTTAGACTTCTCAAAGCTCTAACACCCAAGTCTCAACTTTGAAAGTTGGATTTCAGGGCTCCCCAGTGTTCCATTCCCTCTGTATAGAGCAGGGAACATGAAGCTCTCTGGCCTCTCTGAGCACATGAAGGTCTGGTCTGCTTCTTAGTAACTGGTTTTAATGGATGATGTAAGCTTATCTGTGAACAATTTTGCACGCAGAGAAGATCTGAATAAAATATTAAAAGTTAGTAATATCATTTCTTGATTTTCCAGAAGGCAACTCACAGCTCCACAAACTATAAAGGGAATAACTTTCAACGTTTGAAACTAGGGCACAAAACGTTAAGTTACTTGTTCAACATTACACAGACAGTGAGAAGCAGAGATGAAACTCCAGTTCAGGCAGTGTGGACCTACACTATTAATCACAACACTAAACTGTCCATCAGTATTGCAGGGGAACTCTTCCTATGTTTGGTCACTTACCTTTGATGAGTTAAAATATCTTTGTCAATTTGCTACACACTATTAGCTTTGCAAACTCTTCCTTCAACTAATCTTTATCAATTCAGGCTCTCCTCACCACAAGGGGAACTTATTTACATCATCAGTATACTCTGAGGATTTGTGTTATACTCCCTTCCTTTTACACTGCTTTTGAAAATCAGACTCTTCCCAAAATCAACTTTTAGGGAAGACCGTGCTACTACTGTTTCTCCATCAAGAAAAGTGCCATTTGTTTTTCCTCCTTATTTCCCATATTTAAGCCAGATCTCCCATATAATATTTGCTCCTGGAAGGAAAAACTGGTGGTTCTTGTAGAGACTTCTGTTGCTAATAGGAAAGCAGCTGTCTTCGTTTTCCTTTTAGGTGGTAATGAAAATAAAATTTTATAATGCATCTGTCTACAAGTCTGGTTTAATTACTTCAGTTTAAGAAACTGGTTTCAGTTATAATCTTATTATATTCATAATGCTATGAGACACTCAGATAATAAATATGATCATCTGCTGGTCAAGAGACCCCAGTAACTCACCAAGATATTTAATAGGCACATGTGAAGCAGAATTCTAAAGGTTCTGTATGAAAAGCATTTCAAAATGATACCCTACCCTTCATGTTTAGCAACATTGTGTTGCTGAGTAAAGAGGAAATCAGGCAAGAAAATAAGTCATTTGGTCATAATGATGAGCCACTCAACATTTATGTCATAGTTTTGTTTTCTTCCTTGCGGACATAATTGTTAGGTCTGTCAATGCTCCCATACGCTGTTAGCATAGCAAGAATAGGATACTGAAGGAATACAAATGGCTAACAAACTGTTGAGATTCAGCATAGATTCCTTAAGACGAAGGCCATAGAAAAATGCAAAGAAGACAATTATCTTCAGAAATTACCTTCTAAGATTGTAATCTTAGAAAATTAATAAAAGTGCTGATTAAAAAGGGTCTCCCCCCAGCTGGGAATCAAGTGGAAGGACCTAGGGAAAAGCTGGCAGTGATTTCTTCTTCAGCTAACATTTTAGTCTATTTTATTTCATCTTAAAATAAGAAGATATAAATGGGGGGCGCCTGGGTGGTTCAGTCGGTTAAGCACCTGTCTTCAGGTCATGATCTCAGGTTCCTGGGATGGAGCCCTGTGTCAGGCTCCCTGCTCAGAGGGGAGTCTGCTTCTGCTTCTCCCTCTGTGCCTCCCCTGCTTGTGCTCTCTCTCTAATAAATATTTTTTAAAAAGAAGATATGAGTGGAAGTGTAATACAAGAACCTAATTAAAATATCCCATAGGGAAAAGAAATAGGCAAAGCATGATTAAAACAAACATGAAACAGAAGCAATGTGTGTTCACATACGGAGTCTGACGGCAAAACTGAAAGGAGGTCTACATAAAAGTAGCCTTGAATTGTCTTCCCTGCTGGTTTCAATATTTCTTTTCTTTTTTTAAATTTTATTTCTTTATTTGACAGAGAGAAACACCGCTAGAGAGGGAACACAAGCAGGGGGAGTGGGAGAGGGAGAAGCAGGCTTTCCGCTGAGCAGGGAGCCCGATGCAGGGCTGGATCCCGGGACTCCAGGATCATGACCTGAGCCCAAGGCAGTCGCTTAACCAACTGAGCCACCCAGGTGCCCCTGGTTTCAATATTTCTAACAAATAATTTAAACTTACTATCATGTCTCTATCATTAGCCACCCTCTACACTGGACCAAAAGATTGAACAGATTTTAAGATGCCCATCAAGCGGGTCTTGTGGCTGTTGATCAGTCAGCAGACCTGATTGTTAACGCTAGGGACTACTGAAGCATCTTATCAAAGCAAGCATGTCCAGAGGCATGCCCCAGTTCTTAACTCTCTTCAAACTATGCACTATGGATGTTGTGACTGACTCTCCTAGTGAATCATGGTGATTTCACCCCTAAGGCCGGCAATTTGGTCAAGGATGGGTAGGTCTTAGTCACTGATTCAAAGGGACACGAGGAGGATTTTGCTTAGTGCTTCTAGGAAAAATTCTTCACCCTCCAGAAGGAAGCAATGCCACTGCTAGCAGCCATCCAAGGATCACAAGTGAAATCAGCTTTAGGATGAAACTAATAGTGTAGATAGTAGCCAAGTGCAGAGAATAAAGAACCTACATCTGTTACAATGTCATTAAGTCATGAATTGACTAATCCTGAATCCTTCTTTCTTCTGGCCTTCTTATTATAAGAGATAACATAATAAGCATTTCAAATTATGTGCTACCACTAATCTTAATAAAGTTTTCTTTTTCTTATGGTTGGAAATAACTAATCCAGCATAAAACTTTATCAAATGTATATGAAATAGTAAATAAGAAGGTGGCAATGAAAACATTTTATAATGCATCTGTCTACAAGTCCGAATTAGTATTTTCAAGTTTTTATTTAAGGGATGCCTGGGTGACTCCGTCGGTTAAGCGTCTGCCTTTGGCTCAAGTCATGATCCCAGGGTCCTGGGATGGAGTCCCACATTGGGTTCCTTGCTCAGTGGGGAGCCTACTTCTCCCTCTGTCCCTCCCTGCTTGTGCTCTCTCTCTCTCTGTCTGGCAAATACATAAAATCTAAAAAAAAAGTTTTTATTTAAGTTCCAGTTAGAAACATACAGCATAATATCAACTTCAGGTGCACAATATAGTGATTCAACACTTCCATATATCACCCAGTGCATGACACGTGCCCTCCTTAATCCCCATCACCTACTTAATCCATGCCCCTACCCACCTCCTCTGTGATCACCATCAGTCTGTTCTCTAGAGTTAAGAGTCTGTTTCTTGGTTTGTCTGTATTTCTTTTTCCCTTTGCTTCTTTCTTAAATTCCACCAGTGAAATCATATGGTATTTGTCTTTCTCTGACTAGTTTCATTTAGCATGGTACTCCCTAGCTCCATCCATATCATGTAAATGGCAAGATTTAATTCTTTTTTATGGCTGAGTAATATTTCAGTGTGTGTGTTTCCATATATATACCACCTCTTTTTTTTTTTTTTAATCCATTCATCAGTTGATGGACACTTGGGCTGTTTCCATAATTTGACTATTGTAGATAATGCTACTATAAACATTGGGTGCATAAACATGATTATAGCATAAAAATGTTATCGTAGCATTATGTATGAAGTTAATTACTTTAAAGAATTGATTTCAGTTACTATATTCAGAATATTATGAGGCAATAAAAATATGACTATCAGAGGTTCAGCAACTCCTGGTAGCTCCATTGGGAGCTATGAGAACCAAGCAAGGACTAGTTTTACTCTCGCTAAGTGATTCAACACCAGCACGTAGCACATTAGCTACTAGGGGTCTTAACTGCAATTGACCTTCAAGATGACTTGCAAAAATCAAAATGTCATTCATAAAATCTTTCTGTGCAAATGTATTTTATCATGTGTGGATTTTGTGAGCTTCTTGAAGAGAAGACTCATTTTACATTTATTTTTCTACACCCACAGTAACTTTAAGCATACTCAGCAAAAAGGCACCTGATTACTTTAAATGAATTACCTCACTCTAATTCTTCTGGGCAGAAAATATACAAAATATTATCCGGTCCTTCACTGAAATCTCTAACTTTCCACGAATTTCTAAAGATTGAGAGAATTTTATAATTTTTAATTTCCTATTGTTGCAGTGAAATATTCTTTTTTCTTTCCAGTGCCAGTCCCCCACCTCTATAATTGTAATCTCATTCTTCTAACATGGACAGTGTATGTCTCCTTTGGTATTTTTCTTACTCACTCTCCTATTTCTTCCCCTTTCCCTCCTCTCAATCTAAGAAAATTGTTAGCATTTCTCTTGCTAATAAAATAGCTCATTGACCCCATCTAAGGTACTATTTATTCCTTTTGATTCTAATCTATTAAACCTCTGGAAAGAGCTCTGCTCTCTCTTAACAGGTTTATTTTCTTAAAAGATTATTTGAGAGAGAGAGCGCGAGCGAGCGCACAAGCAGGGGGAGGACTAGAGCAACAAGGGAGAAGCAGACTCTTTGCTGAGCAGGGAGCCCAATGCGGGACTTGATCTCAGGACCCTGAGACCACGACCTGAGCTGAGGGCAGATGTTTAACTGACTGAGCTACCCAGGCACCTCATTTAAAGAGATTTTAATCTTTTTTTTTTTTTTAAGTATTTAAAGATATTTTTATTTTATTTGAAAGATATCTCTTTTTTTTTTTTAAGATACTGAATCTTCTATTCATGGCAATCTGATTTATGTCTCTGATAAGGTTCTCTATCAAGTGCAATCAATAGCCTAACTAAAATATCTAATAACATCATTCCCACTTTTGTTTCTTCACCCAGCTCCACAGCCTCTTTCTCCTGTCCTGGTTTTGCCTAGTCCCTGAGAAGGAACTCTATGTCTGCTTTGCTAGGTCCCCTTCTCCCCTTAACTAGTGACCCTTGGTACTGATTTTTCTTGTTTTATCCATGCACTTCCCTTCTGGCTTTCATCCTGTGTCACACTGAGTACCAGCTAACTCGGAGCTCCAACACTGGTAATTTCTCATGCGCTTATCTGCTCCCTGGACAGCTTCACTCGGATACCTCATGGTTACTTCAGACCCTGCCTTCTCAAGGAGAATACCTCATCTCCACCTTCTGGAATCTTCTTTCCCTCCTTTCTTTTCTACCTTGGCTAACAACAAAATTAGTCACCCAAACTGGACACCTGGACTTTTTCTTAAGTGATTTTTTACTTCTTATTGGCAACATCAAACTGATCACTGCATCTGAAAATTTCTACTGAGGAATCTCTCAGCTATTTCTCCTAGAACGCCTTAATCCTTGCCTTAAATCCATCTCAATATTCCACATAAGGATGACTGCAGGTTTTTTCTTCCAGTTTTCTCCCACCACAAACTTCGTTTTTCTGAATACAGAGATACTAATATGCTGCTGTTTTCTTCCACGATGGTTTCCCAGAGTCACAGAATCAGATTCAACTTCTTGGCATGGCTTTAGGCATCTTAAAATTTAGCCCTTAACCTCTATTACCCCAGTTACATTTCCATATATCCTACTAACATGTCTCCTCCTCAGCTGCCCTAGAGAATCTCCTCGATATGCTAGCACAACCCCATGTCTTTGCTTATGGTGTTACTTCAGCCCACCACTTCATTTCTCTGATATTCTGGTATTAATGACCAAGATCCAACTTTAAACATAAAACACTTTAGCCCCATTCCCAAACTGACACCAAGTTAATCACTTCAGCTTCAAAACCACTCTAGTATTCTGTCCCAATATCTACCATCATATTGCGCTACGGCTAATTGTCTGTGAATATATTCCTTGCCAGATTGTCGATTTGAGGGCAAGAATGATTTTTATTCATTTTTATAATCTTAGCACTCAGCTTATTGTAAGATCTCCCAAAACCTAATTATTACATGAATTCTGCCTTCCAACACACTCTTTTATTCTTACAAATGGTTCTCAAAAGTGTGTGGACTCTTCGTCATACTATTCAGTCCAAAAAGCATGCCTTCGCCTGGTCCTTAGAGACAAAACGATCCCCTCCAAGTTCTCACAACCTCCTACCGAGTATCATGTTGCTTCAGGCAACTAATTGCCTATAATGAACACACTCAAGTGACTGGCAACCATAGGTTCCCAGGAGCCAGGAACAGAAAGGGAATGTGGAAGAAAAGGAGAGGCAGCGGATTCGAATTTCCTTTGGATACTCTTGCTGATTTTCGTCAGTCCTTGACTATAGAACCCACTGCTTGTATTCAGGGCTCCTTTTTATGATTAGCACTCCAGCATATGTGCACACTTGACTAAAAGTGGCTTTGTCGTAATGACACATATATATTATTGGAAAATACAAGAACACAGAAGAGAAAAAAATGAGTGAAAAGATTTTGAAGCACTGCTGAAACAGTAGTTTGAAACTATCAACCGTATAGGGCTATACACAATGTTTAAATTTCTTTATTTAGTGCAGGTAGATCACCTGTCCTTCCAAAGAGGTAATTCTGGAAATCTACAGTTAATCCCGCTGCTCCCTCAAAATTAATACTAACTTCTGAGAGCCTTCCACTGCGATAAATACATATCACCCCATATGCTCTTTGAAGATGATGTTCTTTCTTCCTTCAGATTCAGGAAGTTTTTTAAAAAGCCTCTTCAATCAGATTTTTCAATAGATAAGATTTACCACCTTTCCACAATCTAACCTACCCAAGATTGTCAATGATTGCCTTTCTTCTTCGTGGGAGACATACTGGTATCTGTGCTGAGATTTTGGCCATAAACTGTAAATATTATATGGAAAATTATGTTTGTCATGAAGAATTTATTGTGGTAAATTTTTTTTTTTTTTTTTTTTGCTGATGAGCTATAGTAGGGAATATTAGAAAGGAGCAGCTGGGAAGGAAGAGCTGGTTTTCCAAAGAAGCTGACAAGAAAAGCCCTGACATTGAGAAGGACACATGAAGCTCACAGCAAGATGACAGCAACCATTAAGACTATTTGTTTCTTTACTCTGAAAGTCTACTTCATAGGTGAACTTCTGAGACCAGTGTCTTCTCAGCCTATATAAACCCCTTTTGGAAACACTCCAGCCTCTCTCTTGCTAGAACACCTCTTACTCTTCTTTAAACCCATATTCTTCCCCTAATCTCCACATCCCCTTTTAACTACCAATTTTTCTACCAAACTTTTTGAGAGAACCATTAGTATTCACAGTCTTCATTTTCCTGCTTTTCATTCAGACCCCAATCCACTAAGCTGGGCTTCTAGAACAAAGACTGTAATTGCGCTTGCTATCCCAGTGGGGTTCTAATTCCCCACAGTGGGTTTTCATTGCCAAATTCAAAGGATACTTTTCAGGCCCTGTGTTACTGGACTTCTTCCTAGACGTTTACAGTATTGGTGACATGCATTTATTGAAAACCTCATTTCCTTCAATTCCCATGGGATCATGCCCTTCTAACTCTTTTCCCTGAACAATCTTCTGCTTTCATCCCGGATGTTCCCCCCTCACTCCCCACCGCTCAACATATTTTTTTAATTATTTATTTCAGAGAGGAGGGCAGGGCTGAGGGATGGAAATCCTAAAGGAGACATCACACTGAGTGGGGAGCCTGAGGTGGGGCTTGATCCCAGGACCCGGAGGTCACAACCTGAGCCAAAATCAAGAGTTAGATGCCTAAATGACTAAGCCACCCAGGCACCCAGATCCCTCAACATTTTGAAAGCCACATTCATAGGTTTTACTTCTTAGCCTACTGCTCTTCTCATTCAATAGATGCTCTCTAAATCTGTTCACACACTCTTATGAGACCTGTATCATCAGCTAACCACCCCTAAACCATCTCTTACTCAAACCTCTCTGCACAGAGCCTCCACTGTTACTGGACTCCAGGGAGACGTGCATCATGGCTCCTCAGAGTGGAATACCCACACTTCACCTTACTGCTTTCCCAAAGGCTTGTGTGACTCCAGAGCTTTGGTCATGGCCTCAATTCCCACTAATTATTCACCCTTATCTAGAAAGCCATAACTCCCCTTCCTCACTCTCCTTAATCACTCGCCGGGTCCTGCCGTGTCCACCTGCTACATAGCTTGCTACTCTATTTCACTCTTAAAGAGAGTATTCACTGTGTTTTAATGCTCCAAAAAAACCTATGTTTTTCACATTCTATTTTTTAATCAGACATTGGTGAAGGTAGCTACTTCCTCAGTATTCCCTGTCCTCCGTTTCTTACCACCACCTTCCTTTGGATTATTCTTACTATTCCATTACTATTTAATTCTTCCCAAAACACTTTTCTGACTCACTACTCTACATCAAACTGGGGCAGATCCCCATCATCTGTACTCCTTTAACACCCTAATTATATATCAATCATTGCCCTGAAATTGGAATGCTTTGTTTGCATATCTGTTTTCACCATAAGACTTTATTTTCCTTAACTCTAATCTCCAGTGCTTATCCCAACACGTGTAACCCACGAGGTGCATACAAACTGCTTACCAAGTTAAAAGATGTTATTTATTTATTCACTGACTTATTTGCCCAGGTAGATTTTCCTAGCCTGCAAACAAAATACAGAACAGCCATGTTATAATCTATTTGGCAATTGTATTTGTCAAGGAAAGGGAGGACGCCAGCATTCAGGTGTATTTATCAGCCTCTCACGATATAAGATAAAATTCACAAGTTTGTGAAATCTGGCTTCTCTGGACAAACTTAGTAACTTAGTAGAAAAATAGCACCTTCACCAGCAACTCGGCTAGACTCATGGGACTCAGCCCAGCACAGCCGGTCTTCATCCCCGCCTCTCATCCCCAACAAGGCACAGATCTTGGCTGTTTGCCTCAGGCATGGGAAAGTTCTAGCTGTGTGTCAGAGAGTAACTGCTCCTGCTTCCTTGTAACATGGATTTGTGTTTTGGGTTATGGCATGAGCAATGAGATACCAGGCCCTAAAAAAATGTATACTAAATGCCTCCGAATGAGAAATGGTGTTATTAAAGTAAGATTAGATGGTGGTTTGACTCTAAGGTAGCTCCATAATTGGCCATACAATTCTTTGTTATGACACTACCTTCAAAACGGTGACATCTCTGTATGGTTTTATATTGCCTTTGAATTACAGCACTGGCCAATATATGCAATATACCATATTATGGCCCTATTGAAAATTTATTTCATGATAAGGGGAGATAAGTTACCAGAACATTGTGTTTCTATAACCGAGAAATAAATGAATCATAGATTCGCCATTTCAAGACATTGTGGGGACAAGTGCAATGCCACAAAAATGACTATCAGCTGGAGTGATATTCAGAAACACATTGTTTCAATTCTGGTAATGCTCAGGCAAACTGCAGCACATTCGATAGGTGATAATGAATAACGGCCATTGTGGTATCAACAATGGCAATCCTTATGCCTGGTATAAGTGCTCTGCACTTTCAGAGTGGAGGGGAAGCTAGGACGCGCAAAGTAGGACACTGTTATTAACACTCCAGTCTTTCCAAGGCTTATTCTCAGGGAAACATGAACACTGTGTAATAAATCTACCAGTGCCCATGTGCCCTGGAGACTAAGGCCTGAGTACACTTTGTGTGAGATATGTACTTGTGAATACATTTCTAATCTTGATTCCCTCTGCAAAACACCTTGGAGCTGCCTGGGGTGGGGGCTAGTGACTTATATTTATATCCCCTCTCTTTTTAACTCCCAGCATCCTGCCCAGTTTGATTACATTTCTTCTTTTGTTTCTTTTCTTTCTTTCTTTCTTTTTTTTTTTTGATTGCGTTTCTTGATACCATCTTTCTCCTAAGAGGTATCCTTTGATGTCAGTTTTATGTTCCTTGCTCCCGGCCTCATGCCACCACTCAGATCTGGATCTGCTCAGGGATACAAGACACTGATCATACCACCACATGGTCCCGTGGCCCCTGTGGATGGGAGGGGGAAAGGTGCTGCATGAAACCTTCAAAATCTTCACCATCATCTCCTCAATCTCCCCAGACACTAAAGCAGACCCAGAAAGTGAAATGAAATTGAGATGAACACACTCCCCACAATTCCACTCTTATGGTTCATATTTGTTAACCGTTTCATGGCCAAGCCTGGATATGCACTTGTAGTGTAGAATGGTAACAATGACTGTAGTAGCTTCATTGGCTACATAACAGGGCACACGGACAGTGGCTCTAGGTTTGGCCATCATCAAGCCAGCAGTCTTGACGTTCACACATCAGGTGTTGCCGCTGACAAGAGGGCTAAAGATTTCTGACCAAACTGAGATGAGCGGTCCATCATAAGTACTGTATTATCACTGCCAGTGTGGGGGTGAGATTGACTCTAGGTAATATAAAGAGCTATTTTCAAGACTTTCTGGCCCCTCCACCTCCAACTCCCTCGGTACGCTAGATGTTTTTCAGTTCAGCACAACACACAGACCTCCTACCATCTAAATATTCTATCACGTCATTAACTTCAGGTAAGAATGGGGAGGTGACCAGGCTAACACAGCTCGATCTTAAAACAGCAAATCATTTTGGTCTTTGTGGTAACAAGTAATGTGAGTTACAGCAACAATGTCAAAGATTTTTCTGGTATAAGTACCTTATCCCTTCGTCATTCTCAAAGTAGCTGTGGAAATCAATTCATGCAATTACCTGTCCCAGAAACAGGTAGATCATTTATACCCTCATAAAATAATCCAGTGGGTTAAAATTTTGAGAAATTCCAGGCCTTATTACAAGTCAGTAAAACACGAACATTTCTGGTAGTGGGAAACACTGAGTATGAAGGGGACAGGTCAGCCTGCTCAAGAGTATGGCCTGGAGGCCATTTCCGAGAGTGGCCCCAGGCATTTCCAATCTCCTTTCTTTCTATAGATTTTTCTACAAGTTCATTTTTTTCCTTGTCCCTCCCAGTGGCGTGGGTATGGCAGGCAGCGTGGGGCAAGATGGTGACGGCCAAGCTGTTAGGATGCATGCACGGGTCTGTTATACATGAGGTAGTTTTCAGTTCTGGCATAAAGTCATAGAACCTGTGTTTTTCTCTAGAGCTCACTTTTGCCATTTTAAACCCTCCAGGTGCTACGAGTGTTTCCAAGGCTGTCAGGATCTACAAAAGACCTTCTGCAGAGAAGATTTTTGAATGATCACGTTATAGCCCTAATTGAAGCTGAGTAGTTCATGCCCCTCTGAAGCTGACAGTGAAATACGCCATTCTCTGAACATGTGTCCCTTATCAGAGCCACTTAAGGTAACAATGTCCTACAAAAGGCTCTCTGGGTCTTTGAAGGTACAGAGCCTTCATTACTCCTACAGTTAGGGAAAGCTTTGGACCACTTCTGGGAATGCAAATGAATGAAACCCCATGTGACAGCTGTAATAAAAGGCTCCTGTCTTTTTGCAAAACATTCAAATGCCATCTGGCAATTTCGTTGACGTCAGCAGGCACAGAAAAACAACTGCCCCCACTGCCTTCTTCATCATTCCCTTCCACCCCCAACTTTGCTCCCCCCTCCTCCCTGGCAAAAAGCTCCAACTTTTAGTAGTGGAGAAGGACAGGAGCAACGTAGCCATTTTAAAAGATTTGTTCTATTTTTTGTCTTTTCATTTCTGGAAGCAGCTTTATCATCAGAACAGCAGTGGCAGTTGGCCCCAGTTCTCCAAATTCCAGTTAGAGGATCGTTTCATTAAGGAGAAATTTTTAAAGTCTTTTCTATTTGTATTTCAGGACTTAAAGTACATTTATTCCGAGGCTAGAGGTGTGAAGGAAAACTGTGAATCTGACTTTGATCCCACACATGCTCTCTCTGCTCCCTGTAAATAAACACCCAGGGTCACACTGAGAATGAACACCCTGGCTTGAGAGCTTACTCATCTACATACGTCTTTTAATAGTTCACTAGAAGCTCAGATGGACAGTTTTTCTTTCAGTGTTAGAAATCATATGATATAGTTACCAAGCTACTTTGCCTTCAAAATAACTCCATGGAAAACATATTTTTCTAAGTTACTGAACAAAAAGCAAGTAAGTGAACTAAATATTTGTGTATTTATACCTCGTCAAAAAAACACAATTATGGAAGAAACACCCATCTAACACAAATCCCTTCCAGAGGCCCTAATTAAAACAAAATAAACAAAAAACCCACTCATATTTACACACAGTATAAAAGAGGATAGACATTTTAAATTATTATTGCCTATTACGGCTTTTTGGTTTACAGGGGAGAAGCTGGAGCTCACAATACCTAGTCTGTTCCCGGAAACGGGCAAGCACTACTAACTATAAAGAGTAAACTAGTCTCATTAAAAGCCAATCAATCAGCCCCTTTCTGGCTCCAAATGCATTACTCTCAAGGTAAAAGCATACACATTTGACTCAGACAATTTTATCCATATCACTGATACATACTACTTCCCTAGGCAGGCCTATATCAAATGTAAAAGATTCTGGAGAAACAATTTTGTAGATTAAGGATAAGCCCATTAAGTAAGATTAACCAATCTTGGAATTGCTTAGCTATATTACTGTTGATCCAATACTTTACCTTTCCTAAAAATTTCACTTGTTCATTTTTTTTAAATTTAAACATCTAATATTGAAAAGAACTTTTAACATCATTTTCTCAATTATAATTTCTCATGAAAGTACATTCATCCCATAAATTAGATGAGTGACTGTGAAGTACAGACAGGACTATGAATATTCTAGGCCTCTTACGTATTAAATCTTTTACCCTGTTTCTACTCACTTGAGGAATAGGACACTGTCCCATGAGTAGAAAGAGAAAAGTTAGTAAGGGACGCATGGAGGTTGAGGTTTAGGGAAAAAGAAACACTGGGAGAGACACAGATTTTGAAAACATGTTCTCCCTGACGCTAAAAGGGAGGATGGCATATCCAGCTTGAGGCCTTGTTGGACCGAGTTCTTCTGTCCCCATCAGTTTCAACTTGACTCTTGCCATTCTTTTTCTTTTTATAAAATATCTGTGGCTCATTCTCAACGGGTGGTCTTACGCCTCTAGATTATGTTGTTTGCCCTACACAAAAGACCTATTTCCTTCTCAAGCCTTTCTGCTTATCTTTTCAGCTTTTAGCTCAGCAAAGCCGGTCCTCCAAAAGGTGTTGGCTGACCCATGTCTGCTGTGCTCTGCAAATGCCCCATGCACACATCTTCATCTTATTTTCCACATTTGACGGTGCATGTCCATTTGCCCATGAAAGTGTGAACCTCAGTAAGCTAGCTCTGTGTCTTCAGTGCCTAGCGTGGTATTAAGCATTCAATGGACCGCTACAGAAGGAGTAAAAGAAAGCAAGACAAGCACAGCAAAGAAAAAAACGCAAAAGATAACTTTTTTACAGCTGGAGAAAAACACCCAGGATGTATCGAACACTTACTATGCGCCTAGTTAAATGCTAGGTATTTTCACCCATTATCCCATTTAGTAACAACAAAACAAAAATCTGCTAAGTGCAAACGTTTATTCTTATTTTCATAGGAAGAATCAGATTCAGAGAGATCTGTGAACTCCTAAGGGCCCCTCAAAGGGCAAACGGTGGTGGCCTAATGGAATGCAGGTATGTGGGTACCATAGCTTTTACAAGAAAGAGAAGACAAGGAAATGAATACTGTATTATTAAAGTTGGAACAAATCTTGAAAAGTCTAAGAATAAATCCATTAGGGCACAAGATAAAACTCAACAAGGTACTTTTGGAAAATACCAGCTCAGGGCTAAGCCTAAACAGTTCTTCAGTTCCAAGACTCCACCTGGATTTCTCACAGTTCCCTGGAACAAAAGGTCATTAGCAGCTGCTGATTTAGAGGCAACATCTTCACGCACCATATAAACTAAGCAGCTTTTTCAAAAGCACCTGTCACTTGGTAAGGATTGTTTTTTTTATGAGCTGTGTGTATCGGTTTAAGGATGGAAAATAAGAAACTCAGGAAGCTTGGCAGAAACAGGCAAAGGAAAATACCAATTTAGTAAATGGAGAACGAATAAGATCAAGGAACAATTATGTTTGTACCTCTAAGCTTTTAATAATGGGGAAAAGGTCTAATATGCTTTCTAGAACGTATTAAATAAAACACAGAAGCAAAGAATGTTCTGTATGCCTCACCTAATCATACATGCCTTTAAGTGAAAATTACTTTTCTTCTAATAAAACTGAAGAGAAAACAAGAGAACAGACTCTAAAACTATACAGAAAACAGTTAACACACTTTTAGAGGAAGGAAAAGCAAGAACACAAAAGATAAAAATCACCAGAAAAAGAAGATATTCAAAATTTAATGGCACACTCGAGACAGATCCATTAGACAGAACAAGCTTTGTCTTGTCTAAAAACTAGCCTGAGATTGAGTCAACATAAAACATCTCATACCCATCTGGGAGTCATTCCTAGGACTGTAGCATAAGAAAGGAGAAAAGAACTTATACAACAGTCTTATAATCTGTTTTAAAAAAGAATATTTTCATCAAGAGTCTGGCATTATTACATAAGTTAGGAATACTGGTTGCTACCAAGGAACCATCAGTATGTGAAGTAGGAGGTCCTAATATTGGGCAATGATAGCACTAAACCTTATGTAGATGGAAACATTCTAGAGATAAAAGAAACTCAAGGGCATCGAACGTGGCAGTAATTTTATGTTCCACTCCCTTGACCAACAATTAGGGACTCTGTGTGATGTCGTGTACAATCTAATATAGTTTCTTGGGCAACTGAGAAGGTCAGAATCGATAATCCCCTGACCACACTATCATGTGACTTTTGAGTTGATATCAAGTTATCCCACTCATGTGAATCTCCAATAACTTACTATTCCAGAGAGCTTAATTTTATAGCTACCTCCCAGAAAGAAATTCTGGAAGCTATAACATCGAGGGTCACACTTTTCACACTGTGCCCCTCTGTGCGACTCTGCCATACAAGAGTAATCAGTCTTTCTTGGGGTCCTCTTCTGTTGAAAGCAACAAGGATTTGCTCACTTCACAAAGCAGTCTCCTTTTATACTAGAAGGCTGGAGTCATTAGAAGTCATTCTGAACCTAGGCTGGGACAGGCCCTCTCCAATCAGCACTGGGAGACTATAAAAATGGGAGCTCATTTTTTATAAGAACATTAGGAGTTTTCTTAAAACAATTTCAGGATCGAGTCCCACATCGGGCTCCCTGCTCGGCAGGAAGCCTGCTTCTCCCTCTCTCACTCCCACTGCTTGTGTTTCCTCTCTGGCTGTGTTTCTCTCTGTCAAATAAATAAAAAAAATTAAAAAAAAACAAACAAACAATTTCATTGATCAGTTAAAAAAAGACAAACGAAAACAATACTGGGAAATTGAATAAACATCAACACTTACTGAGGGCTTATTGTATGCTACGGACTAATTTAGCACTCAATATAAATTATGCCATTGAAGTTCTCCTATCACCCGGCAAGAAGGTACTAACATTATACATACTTTACAGAGGAACTCGCAGAGTTAACGTAACCTGCTCAAGGGCACACCTGTAGTGAGTGATGGGGCAAGGGGTGATCCTGGGCAGTCTCTGGTTCCATGAGACTGGAGCATAAGAGTCTACGCTCTCTTTGCCATTATCCTCTCTACTTAGTGAAACGCACTTAAAGAGATTCTTACCAATCCTCTCATTCCAGATGAAATCACCCCTAGGAGTGATAGTAAGGCAAATAAAGTAACTCCTTGAGGACAAACTAGAAATCACTAGAAAAATTAAGTATCTATACTTAGTGCTTCCTGAATTTAAAATCATTTATCCTACAAAAAATGTGGGAGATGAAAAAATAACCTTTCTCATTCAAGAATTCAAGAGACAAGGTGGGGGTAAGGAGAGGATGTCAGATTCTGAATTCTTTTGGGGTGAGGAGGTAATTCCAGCATTCCAGCAGAGGTTTGACTTGGTAAAACTTGAGCAGGTTACAAGCAAAAGGCAGTTTCCAGACAATGAGGAGGGAGGGGAAAAGGGAAGAAACACGGAAAAGTTCTGCAATTTTGAAATGGTTCTGCAGAATTTAAGAGTTCCTTCAGGGCTAGTTTGTTTGTTTATTTATTTATTTATTTATTTATTTGTTTAGCTATCTATTTATTTGTCTATCTATTTATTTTTAAATTTTATTCTATTTTTTCAGTGTTCCAAGATTGTTTATGCCCTGCACCCAGTGCTCCCTGCAATACATGTCCTCAGTACCCACCACCAGGCTCTCCCATCCCCCTCCCGCTTCCCTCCAAGACCCTCAGTTGGTTTCTGAGTCCAAAGTCTCTCATGTTTCGTTTCTCTCCCCGAATTACCCTACTTCTCATTTCCTTTCCTTCTCCTACTGTCCTCTATATTACCCCTTATGCACTGCAAGTAAGTGAAACCATGTGATACTTGACTTTCTCTACTTGGCTTATTTCACTCAGCATAATCTCTTCCAATCCAGTCCATGTTGTTACAAAAGTTGGATATTCATCCTTTCTGATGGAGGTGTAGTATTCCATTGTATATATGGATCACATCTTCTTTATCCATCCATCTGTGGAAGGGAACCTTGGTTCTTTCCACAGTTTGGCGATTGTGGCCATTGCTGCAATGAACATTGGGGTACATATGGCCCTTCTTTTCACTACATCTGTATCTTTGGGGTAAACATCCAGTAGTGCAATGACAGGGTCATAGGGTAGCTCTATTTTTAATTTTTTTAAAGATTTTATTTATTTAACAGAGAGAAACATAGCCAGAGAGGGAACACAAGCAGGGGGAGTGAGAGAGGGAGAAGCAGGCTTCCTGCCAAGCAGGGAGCCCGATGTGGGACTCATGACCTGAGCTGATGGCAGTCGCTTAACCAACTGACCCACCCAGGTGCCCCTCTATTTTTAATTTTTTAAGGGACCACCCGGTTTTCAAAGCGGCTGCACCAACCTGCATTCCCACCAACAGTGTAAGAGGGTTCCCCTTTCTTCACAGCCTCTCCAACACTGGATTTCTGTTTCGTTAATTTTGGCCATTCTGACTGGTATAAGGTGGTATCTCAGTGTAATGCTGATTTGAGTTTCCCTGATAGCTAGTGATGATGAACATTTTTTTCATGTGTCGGTTAGCCATTTGTATGTCTTCTATGGAGAAGTGCCTCTTCATGCCTCCTGCCCATTTTTTGATGTGTTCATCTTCTTTTTGGATGTTGAGTTTGAGTAGTTCTTTATAGATCTTGGATACCAGCCCTTTGTCTGTAGTGTCATTTGCAAATATCCTCGGGGTAAGTTTCTTAAGAAAAGTTTTAGTATTACTAAAATTGTCTCCCCCCCCCCCGCATATTAAGATTGTGGTAGAACATTATATCTAAATATACTGCCTTTTATTCTTTCAACTCTATATTCTACCCTGGCTTCACTCGACAACAGTGCAATTATTCTCCGGTGCAAGCCAGACTTACATCAGAGTAAACATCCCCACTTACAGACAGATAAGAGCAAACCCAAAATGAAAAAAAAAAGCGAACAGTCCCAGACTTATTGCTGAAATACATAATATCACATAATATCAATATGTGCATTTGCAATGACTATCAGATTCTAGCCCATACTATGGATCAACCGTGAGAAAACCATTTTAAGTGTAATCATTTACTATAGAATGTATATATCTGTATCACTATAATTTCATGGTTTTGGTATTCTGCAATATTTTAAACAATTAAAAATGTTTTTGATTATTTACAAAATGACTTCAATTCTTTCCAACAAAATAATTTTCTTAAATCCATTTTTAAAGCAACAGATCAGAGAATGGTATTTCCACTAGGTCTAATTTTAGAGGGCAATGTCTTTTTGTAAAAATGTGTCTCCAGAAGTTTCTGAATCAGAGAACACAGACTTGCTAAAAGTATGAAAAAGAAAAATCTACCAAAGTAAATAACACAAAGAAAAAAAACATTTTTAGGATGTCGCTTCTCTCCTTAATCCTATTAGTCAATGCAGCTGCACCCAGTTTTCAAATTCTGGTATTTCACAATTTCTCTACAGATTTTACATTTAGAAACATGTATGAATGAATCTACTCAATTCCAAAGTAAGAAAAATACTGCAAGCTCTATTACGATGCTCTGTTTGCAATGTCTATGAGTGTGTATATGTAACTACGTTAGCAATAAAACCTAACATGAGGGAAAGGCAATAGGTGAGATGGTAGGGGACATATCTGGCTCCAAGCTATGAACATGTTCTCCCTAGTTCTTCATCTCTCTCTCTCATACAATGACCTGTATCAATATTAGTCACCTGTTGCTTAATAATTCCTTGGTAAAACAAAACATAAACTAGAATTTTACCTCAAAGTCCTAAGAGTCTGAAAATACCGGGCAATAAGTATTCCATTTGGCATTAAACTTTTACCTCCTGCTCTAATTAAATGGAATGTATTTGAAATGGTGATAAACTATTGCTAGTGTGCCTTTATTCTACCACTGATGAAGTTCAACTCAGTGGGCCTTTCGTAATTTTAAAAGGAAATTTAGAAAGAACTGTCCTCTGTTATTTTTTTCCCAAGTCTAAATTAGTTCATTGTAAGAAAGGTTGTTTGAAAATCTCAGCAATAAACAAACCTAGAGGCTATAATTTTCTTGATAGTGGAACCCTCCATTTGCTTCTGAAAGCAGTAGGAGGGCATGCCATTCTTCTTCCCACTTATTATTCATATTTCACCACTATCTTTTATGTGCTACAGTACTTTTGAAAATGATAGAACCAGATTCAGGAGTTTAATTTGTACCATTAACTGTCACTTTTAGGAGATGCTCGCATATTTGCATGTGTGGCAGGAAATCAATGTGAGCACGTGGGGAGGGGGCGGAGAAGCATTACTTTAATACCAGGCTGCTCACTGATTCCTCTGACTTAGCACACACTATTGCTCTTGGTGTCACAAAAAAATAAATGGCAAAATATAATTTGCAGTAATTTGCCTAGTTCCATGATCAAAAGAAACAGAAACAGAAAAGAATCAGAAGGCCACTGCCTGTCAAAACGCACAGGAGTTCTCTGAGGGCTAGAATCACAGTACGAACTTGACTAAATGCTTTTGGACCTTAGAATATTTTTAATATTACCAGTGTGGTTACAGAGTTGAATTCTGAAATGACCCTTTCTTCGTTCCCGCCCCAATCATATTTTATTCATTCTTTAAAGCCAACAGCTTCTGTGAAACTATCCCTGAAGACTTCAGCCTATACTGATTTTTCTTTGCTCCAATATTCAACATTACACCATTAAAATGTTAAGCTGTTTTCTTACATGTGCCTCACTGCTAAAATTCAAATTTTAAATTTTGAAGAAAGGAGTCTGTTTCTGAACCCCAGAAATTACTCAGAAACTCTTTGCTCCTTCCCCAGAACCCCCACCTCCATATCCTGACCTCACGAAAAGTGGCGCAGAAGCCCTCCAAAAGTGGCTTATTACGTGATAAATATAATGTAGTTGTTAGTGACTTAATTTGATTGAAGAGACACATCTTCAGTCCTAATGACACAATTTTAACTGGCTGCATTTTGCTTTTATATTAAATTTTGATCTAATATGCATGGTCTCATTTCTCCATCCTCAACAGTAAGGTGTTTCTTAAAGCTTTTATAATTTCTTCTACGAATAAATCAACTCTAAGCCAACCTTTTAAAAAAAAAAGATTTATTTATTTGAGACATTGTGTGCACACACATGCACCTGAGTGGGGGAAGGGAGACTCTCACGCAGACTCCTCACTGAGCATGGCCCAAAGCAAGGCTCTATCTCAGGACTCTGAGATCACAACCTGAGCCACCCAGTCACCCTTCTAAAGTCAATCTTTTAAGCATGCATTTTTTTCTTCCTGTTAAAAATGCCTTCACCCACTCTAATTCTAATTGGCTCTTCAATTCCTTTCCCTGTACTATAGAATGAGTCTAAGATCTTTACTTTGATTTTTAACAAAGCACCACCTAAGGTACAACTATGAATCATGATATACACCACTGACAGCATAATAAAAAGCCATTCAGAAATTGGCAGACAAAAGTGGGACGTTGGTTGCTGTAAAAAAAAAAAAAAAATCATGAATACATGAGGCAACAGGTTAGGTACCTGGTGGCAGATGGTGAGAAACCTGCCCTGGGAAGCTGGGAAGAGGCAGTCCATGTGATGCAGAAAAGGAACATACAGGAATACAGCTGCCTCCAGTACCTCTGGAGAGTAGAGGATGGACCTGAAGAGCTTGTAGCTCTAGCAAAGAGTCTGAAAAATAGGATTGAGCATGTGTGTACTGCGAGCTGTATTTGATAAACAGGACAAGAAACCGAGGCACTCAGAAAAAACTCGTCTCCTTTGCAAGAAAGCTAAGAGGGAACTACTCCCTATTCTCAAATGGCAGAGAAAAAAACAAAAGAAGGACCCTGAGCTAAAGAGGCTTGTAACTAGTCAGCATTTGGAAGGATCACTCCAGAATAGGGGCATCACAGCCACTGCTGAAACCTCTGAATGCACCAGGCTGTGTATCCTTCCAGTAGGATAAAATAACTCAGAGAAAAGAGACTAAAGATGGTTTTGTCACGAAAATCTGGTCATGTCTACCAGTAAAGTCTGATAGTCTCATATTATCAGCATTTAAATTGGGAGTAAAAAGCATACAGCCTAAAGGACAGAGAGATACAGCACATCTAAGACATATATGCAGAAACCAAGTGTAGATGTAATTAGCATACAAAGCTGACTGCAATCAGTTTAAAAAGGAGCTATGTTTTTGAGAGGGTGATTTGGGCAAAAGAAAGATTTTTCAGGACTTAACATACGTTCAGCTCCTAAACCTCTGCAGGTAGCAAGTAATCAAATAAAGGTGCTTGGACTCAAAGAAGGGCATACTTCCCAATGCCCAGATTACAGTGGTCCCAGAGTATAATCAGACCAGGAGAGGGCCTCTGAGGTTGGAGCCAGGGACCCAGAGAACCATGGACAGGGGCCTTTTCCATGGACAGGAAGCAGAACCAAGATCTAATAAAAAGCATATACTATTCCATAATAAAATTTTCCCAGTAAGATTTTGGATACTTCAGACTAGTGATGCTGAGAGTTCTTTTCTTCCCTTTCCAAATGACAGTGTTCACGGTGCTGATTCTGTCCATCTTCCACCAGTGCACAGTATGTGAGCATCTGTGCATATATATTAGTCAGTGGAGAGTGAGAAAGCTATTAGCCTGTCTTTTACACTTAGAGGTCTTTGGGTCAATACAGCCACATCCACATCCGATACAGAAATGACTATACATCACTCCCTATTAATGGGTTAAGTTGTGTTCCCCAAAATTTATAAGTTGAAATACTACCAGGACCCCAGACTGGGACATTATTTGGAGATGAGATCTTTAGGGTAACCCTCATACAATGTGACCGTTAGCTTTATAAAAGAGGAGAATTTGGAAACACACACACACAGGCGAATGCCGTATAAAGACAAAGGCAGAGACTGGAGAGATGCTTCTTCAAGCCAAGAACAGCAACGACGGCCAGCCAACCACCAGAGTCTAGGTAAGAGGCATGGGACAAATTCTCATTTGTTCTTAGAAGGAACCAACCTTGTGGGCATCTTGATCTTGTACTCCAGAACTGTGAGACCATAAATTTCTTTTGTTTAAGCCACTCAAGTTAAACTACTTTGTCATGTCAGCCTTCACAAACTAATACATTCCCTAATGAGGTAAGAGTTAGGGACACTAGCTGGATGAAACCTTTTGGCTATCTCCCTGAGAAAGACACAGTGCACGCACATGCACATACACACACATAGACCCGCACACATACACACACATATACACGCACACACATACACACAAGCACATGCACACACACGTACACACACACACATAGACACACACACACATACACACAAGCACATGCACACACACACACATACATACATACACACAAATACACATACACATATATTTTTTTACCCTGAGGAGAATACTTTTTTTTTAATTTTATTTATTTGACAGAGAGAAACACACCAGAGAGGGAACACAAGCAGGGGGAGTGGGAGACGGAGAAGCAGGCTTCCCACCGAGCAGGCAGCCCGATGCGGGGCTCGATCCCGCTGAGATCATGACCTGAGCCGAAGGCAGATGCTTAATGACTGAGCCACCCAGGTGCCCCAAGAAAAACTTTTCTTACCCAGTGAAAACTAGAAAGGTAAACCAAGATGGTGTTTTAAAATATTCCCAACTTCCCTCTCTTCTGGACACACTGGAGGGCTTACAACTGCCTGCTTCCTCTGCTTAGGTGGAATCATGCCACTAGCCACGGTTAATGAGTTCTAAGGAGAAGGGATGAATGCTACTCTCAGAGTGTGGCATTTAATTGCCCAAGACAGAACAGCCTTCCCCCTGCCACTGAATGGCGATGCCTCAGGTGGCAGCTGCTCTACCACCTGTCTTGAAGTAAGGCTAATACGAACACAGCGCCAAGTCAAAGCATGATGGACAATGAATGATGGAGCAAGAAATAAACCTTACGGTCTTGAGAGTTGAGGGCTGTTTCCTACTTCAGTACCAGCTTGTCTATCCTGACTGATACTGTCCTTACATTAAAAATAAAAATCATAAGAAATATAGCTTGTTGATGAAGCCTTCCTTGGCCTTGTCCTCTGGACTAGTGTGAAACTCCCTTAGAGGAAGTGGAACCTAAGGCATAAAAAATCTTCGACAATTTCTTCCGACTCCCTTAACCCTCAGCTACCTAGTTTCTCCCTGGAACAAGTAATGAGATGGGTGGAATTTTCACAGAACAGCTCCTCTCCCACTCTGATCCATTTTTCAAACCTAAATCTGTTACTAGTTTCTAACTTCACATCTCCACTTTCGTCCCATGTTTTGAGAACGACTGCTTCAATGATCTTTACATTTTTTTCACTAGCTTTCTCGTGATTATGAAAGGAACCAAATCATCCCCCCCCCCCTTTATTTTTGGCAAATAAAATGACTGGACATTTTCAGTATATGTCAAATTCCATTTCCAGAGCACATAACACAAAACTGTAAAGCAATAAGTGATGTTAGAAATAATCCAGCCTATTTCATGATTTTTTTAAAATTAACAAGGCTGGAACACAAAGAAGTTCCTTAAGGTACCAAGTCATGATACTAGTTAGGGACTAAGCCAGTTAGAATTCAAGTTCACATTCAGATTCCCAGCCTCGTGGAAGTTTCACAAAAATGCACACGCGATGTGAATATGCACTGATTCAAAAAATACAGAATTCAATGACACTGGGGGAAGAGGGAGGACTTAATGGAGCAAACCCTCCTTCCTTAAAATCCTTCAGTTATTTTTAATTACTTACTAGTTAAATTCCAAACTCCTTAGTAGGGCAAACAAGGTGTGTCACCGTGGTTCCTCCCTCACTCACCTTTCCCACCACTCTTGACCCACAGGGATCACATGCCCTAGAAGGCTGCTCCACCATGCTGACCTACTCACTGGGCTCTCGAAGCACTGGGTTTTACACCCCCTTGTGTAATTTTGCTCCAGCTGGCTCCTTGGAAAGCCATTTCTATGATTCTTTGTTTGGGTAGTCCTTTGGTAGTTTGGGAGGTCCCTGTCCCAGTTTATGCTTGATACCTTGGGAAGATTTAATACTTTCCTCCTCTAATGCCTAATAGCAATTCCAATGCATTGACCACAGCCATGTTGTATCGCAGGGGGTCATTTCCTAATTCTTTTTCCCTTTCTTTGGGCAACTTCATCTTGTTTAGTTCATAAAGTTGCAAATCTTAAAAAAAATTTCAAATTTACATCTCCAATCTGGCCCATTCTCATGGATTTCACAATCATATCCACAATCACCTCTTACATGATGATCATTTCTAAAGGAAACCATCTCTATGGGCTCAAAATTGAATCCATAGTCTCCTTCCTCCAAATCTGCTTGTCTTCCTACACTTCCTGTCTCAATGATTAGATATGCCATATATCTAGTTGCCTCAACTATATATATATATATATATATATATATATATATATATATATCCCTTGTTTGTTCTTCACATACATTGATAAATATTTATCAAAAGCTACTATGTGCCAAATATTTTCCTGAGGTATTGGGAACACAACTGTGAACAAAGCATTCACAGGTTCAGCCCATTTACAGGTTACAGTCTAGTACTGAGATATATGAGTTTTAAAAAAAAGTATTACAAGTTATAGTAAATATTATAAAGGAAAGAGAAGGCTGTGCTAGTAAATAATAGTGATGAATGGCAAAGGGAGTACCTAATTTAGAGGAGGTTGTAAAAGAAGGCCTCTCTGCGGACGGGACATGACACGTGATACGACATCCTTCCCCTGAAACTCTACAACAATATTGTCTAGCTTGTATTTTACCTTTATTACCATCATAGTGTCCTAACTTATCTCCTGCCTCAAATCTCTTGTTTTCAACTCATCTATTACCTGAACGTTACCAGAATGACTTTGCAAAGTGTCAATCAATCCATCTCCTATCTATGTTGTTATGAGAATAATCTCTCCAAATTATAGATCTGATCATGTTAGTTCCCAGTCCAAGGTCCTTCAAAAGCAAAGTATCATCTAAAAATACAGTATTATTAAAATGTCCATATTACCCAAAGCAATCTATAGATTCGACACAATTTCTATCAAAATACCAACAACATTTTTCACAGAACTAGAACAAATAACCCTAAATTTTGTATAGAACCATAAAAGATCCTGAACAGTCACAGCAAGCTTGAAAAAAACAAAACTGGAGGTAACCACAATCCCAGCGTTCAAGATACACTACACAGCTATAGTAATCAAAACAGTATGGCACTAGCACTCAAACAGATCAGTGGCACAGAACAGAGACACCAGAAATAAACCCATGCTTATATGGTCAATTAATCTACAACCAAGGAGGCAAGAACATACCATGGGGGAACAAAGACAACAGTCTCTTCGATCAACGGTGTTGGGAAAACAGGACAAAATACAAAAGGACAAAATGACCCCTTTCTCACACCACACACAAAAACAAACTCAAAATGGATGGAAGACCTGAATGTGAGACCTGAAACCATGGTACTCCTAGAGGAAAAATATAGGCAGTAATTTCTTTGACACTGGACATAAAAATGTTTTTCTAGATATGTCTTCTCTGGCAAGGGAAACAAAAGCAAAATTAGACTACTGGGACTATACCAAAATAAAAAGCTTTTACACAGTGAAGGAGATCAAAAACAAGACAAAAAAGCAATCGAGTGAATGAGAAAAGGTATTTGCAGATGATACATCTCGTAAGAGGTTAGAATCCAAAGTATAGAGAAGTTATACAACTCAAGACCAAAATGATAATAATAATAAACTAATTTAAAAATTGGGCAGAGAACTTGAATAGACCTTTTTCTAAAGAAGACATACAGATGGCCAGCGGTCATATAAAAAGATGCTCAACATCACTAATCATCAAGGAAATGCAAATTAAAACCATAATCAGGTATCACTTTATACCTGACAGAATGGCTAAAATCAAAACCCACATGCCCCCAAATGTATTACAGCATTATTTACAATAGTCAAATTATGGGAACAGCCCAAGTGTGCACTGACAGATGAACGGACAAAGATGTGGTATGCATGTCTGTGCGTGTAATAAAATATTATTCAGCCATAAAAAAGAGTGAAATCCTGCCATTTGCAGCAATATGGATGATGTAGAGAGCACAATGCTAAGTGAAGTCAGAGAAAGACAAAGGCCATATGATGGCATTAATATGTGGAAGAAGCAAAACAAAATAAACCAAAGGGACAAAAAAGGAGACTAACTTAAAAAACAGAAACAGACTCTTAACTATAAGAACAAACAGATGGTTACCAGAAGGGAGGTGGTGGAAGGGCGGATAAAATAAGTGATGGGAATTAAGAGTACGTTTATCTGCATGAACACTGAGTGATATATGGGATTGCTGAATCCTATATTGTACGCCTGAAACATAACACTGTATGTTAATTATACTTGAATAAAAAAAATTCAAGGACCAGCAAGATGTGGCCTCTGTCGGTCTTAAGTCACTTCTTACCCAGCACGCTTTGCTCTATTTCACTGAATTAAGTATTTTTTTTTTAAAGATGTTATTTATTTGACAAAGAGAAACACAGCTAGAGAGGGAACACAAGTAGGGGGAGTGAGAGAGGGAGAAGCAGGCTTCCCGCCGAGCAGGGAGCCCAATGTGGGGCTCGATCCGGGGACTCCGGGATCATGACCTGAGCCGAAGGCGGTTGCTTAACCAACTGAGCCACCCAGGTGCCACCATCACTGAATTAAGTATTTTCTAAGCTTTTAGACACCTTGCCTTTGCATGAGGTCCTCCACACCCATTCCCTGTCCAACTCCTAATCAACTCTCAAGAGTCAACTGAACGGTCACCTCCTTTCTCTCTGGTATGCCCCATCGAGTGTATTTGTATCTTTCTTACTGGCTCTATCATTCTCAGACCATGCTGCCAACACAAGACCAACCACACTTTATTGCCTCCATTCCATCCATTAGATCCAGACCACGGCAGTTTCATATTTGTGCTCCTATCTCTAATGCATAACATAGTGTCTGTCACTCAAAAGAGACACTACGTTCAGTGAATGATTTACTGAATTGATGGATGATGTGGAGCTGGGTTTTTTCTTTCAGGTGTGTAAGAATCATGCTTAATTATTCTCACTTCACACCAAATACATAGTCAATGTTTTCTCAAGAGCCTGAGTGGCTCATCAGTTAAGCATCTGCCTTCAGCTCAGGTCATGATCCCAGGGTCCTGGGATCAAGTCCCGTGTCAGGCTCCATGTTCAGTAGGGAGTCTACCTTCCCCCTCTGCCCTTCGCCCTGCTTGTGTTTTCTCTCAAATAAATAAATCTTAAAAAAAAAAAAAAGAAGAAGAAGAAGAAGACGAATAGTTTCTCAATGAACCCTTATGGGAAAAGTGTATATTTTTGTGTCATAATTATAATGTTAAAGACAAGCCTAAGAGAAACTACAATAACTGTAAACTTCTGTGTGGTTCTGAATCTTAAAAATCTAAAAGCAGAAACTGGGAAACATACTTTCATTCCATTTTTATCAATTTATCCTTTACTTTTTACTCCTTTGTGTAATTCCATGTAACTGCTGAATCTCACATTGTAACAACTGGACACATTCCATTTGAAAAATTAGAAAGTCCATCTGTGCCTTAGAACAGCACATGACTTAAGAAGGATACGTAATACTTTCCTTATCAACATGTTTGGGAAACTGACAAGAAAACTGTTTTCTACTAGACAAATTATATTTTTCTAAATTTCCATAAATTGAACATATTTAAAATGAAGGCTGTCTGATCTTATTTCCACTGATAAATGAGTGCTTATTGCTCAAAGAGTCAGGTCCTCTTTTCTGTTTATTGCTAGTAGAGGATTTAGTCCTTTCACATTATGTAAGACCAAAGCAATCCTTATTTCCTGTTTTCTAGATATCTTAACACTTCTGCCAAGCTACTCATCCCTCTGTTTTTAATTAGTTTGCATAGAGTACTATCTTTATTTTACGATGTTCACATCTTTATTATCATCAGTTTTGCTATTTCCTGCTAATTTGACATTCAGTGGGCAACGTAAAGATTATAACATCTGAAATACTGCTCACAACTCATTTATATTTGAAACTAATTTTGTTCTCAAATTCCTGCCTTGGAATGCTAAGATATTTTACTCCCAAACCACATCTAGAAAACTTAAAGACCAGTAATACTAAAATTTAAGCAATTCTCTCGGTAACAGTCACTTAAGAGATAATTTATCATCATAAAAAGTTCAAATGAAGAGTGGCAATAGTTTCTAAGTATAAATTCTTTGATTTGTGAATATATGTAAATGTTGACCTAATTTCTATTAGTTTTATGCATTTGAGTTTAGTTGTACATTTAAAAAAGATCTTGTCAATCATCATGTGTTTAAGAAACTAAATGATACTGCCATTACAATTTGTAATTAGAGCTTGTTTGTGAGGTAAAATCAAGTACTTTGGGCTTAAAAAAGACAGGGGGGTGAAGAAACAGCCCCTGAGTGAACACTGCATAAACTGCTAATCTCAACAAAACCTTGTAATTTAATTCAGAATAAGGCAGAAAAAGAACTCTTTTTATGTGAATGGAGGTCTGAAGATGATCCCAATTGTAGAGCTTAATATGTTATATATTAAATTATTTAATAAATGTTATATATAGAGATAAATTCCCAAACACTCTCCATCGATGAGGTCACATTATTATCAGTGATTTTTAAAGCTGCTTAAACAGCTAATACCCAAAGTACATCAAAAGCAACTGGCAGGGCTATCCAAATGCTTTCTATGGTTAAAAAAACACAAAAACTCTTTCTATGGTTAGATTAAAATTCAATTTTTGTAGTTATTTATTTAATCAGAACTTTATTTTCTTCTCCGGCTAGGAATCATTTTTTTTACAGCTTAATTAGTTTTATAACTTAATCTTAAAGAATATATTAGCCCTAATGAAATGGTTAGGTAACTTATAAGAAAGTTGACATTTACTTGATGTAAGCTTACATTTTGCTTCACATTCCACCTAAATGGAAATACTAATTTAAAAAGTTAAAATCCAGGTTTAACGAGGAAAACTTAGCCTTAATGTGTTTTGCAAGATGTAGAACATAAAAATTAATATTCTCATTGAAAATACCTGCAAAATACTTTATGGATGATAAAATTCATCCCCATAAAGTACCTGAGAAGTGGGCATTACAAATAAGAGAACATTTATCTTACCTCTGTAATCAGAGGTAATACAATAAATAATATGTTAAATGACATTTATAGAAACTTGGAAGGAAGATCGCTCCCATTTTGGAGCTTGGTCACAATACCATTCCTTGTATAGCAAAGAAATCTGTGTAATGGTAAACCTCGAGCCAATCATCTTTTCAGTGGAATGGTTCATGAAATAGTGTAATCTCTGAGAGCTCTTGCTGTCTTTGGGAAAGAAACACAAGAAAAGAAAATGCTTAACTGATGTAGTCAGGACATCTTGACAAATGTGACCAGGTAGAAGCTGGTTCTCTGTGGCCCAAGGGAAAATGAATAGCGTATGCTCTGCAAGATCAGATGGAATGGAACTTGAACAGCAGCCGATAAAGGTGGTCGGCAGGTAGCAGGGGATGATGATGTGTTTTAAGCTACTATTTAAATGAGCATATTTATTCCAGATACTCTTTTTGATTTAATGCTTACAATGTACTGTGTCCACAGAACAACTCTACAAAGTAGATATTATCTCATTTTCCAGATGAGAAAATTATGACTTCCAGAAGCTAAATATTGTATTAAGATGACATATGTGTTTTATGGCGGAGTTGGGATCTTTATTACTTCAAAGATCATTCTCCTAACCACCACACCAACCTGTTTTTCATTTCAGTTAGTGTGGAATTCTGCAGGACTATACTCTAAAATTTGTAGTTCCATAAAATTCCAGGCAATTTAACGACAATCCTTTGCTTTGACAGATGTGCAGCTTTAAGACAATGAGGTATAGTAAATTTTACCTCCATGTGTAAATTAAAGGTTGTAGCACTTTGAGAGGTCTTCCAAAGTTTGTATTTGGAGATAATCTCCAGTCAATCGTAAAGAAACTAACCTCCTTCACAGTCCTGCTGCATACAGGATAAGATGGGAAGGTGTGAGAGCTGCACAGGTTTGGAGAACTTCTCCATGCACTGTACACAGTAAGTCTAATTTATGTAAGGCAGGCTTGGCAGCAGAAATGCAGTGGTGTATTTGTGTTGCCTCAAACCACCTTTTTTTTGGTCAGGAAAGCCACTCTGAAATGTTTATTTCCTGCACAATTATAAGGAAAACCCAGAACTCAGGGATTGACCATGCAGTTATTTAAATTTCTGAGACTCTAAATTTATAACCTCCATCACAACATAGGGCTCTGCTTCTAGTTAAAATTAAGGTTTCACAATTCACTCAATAAAAATGAGTTTATTTTAAAAGATGGTAATTAGCAACATTATAAAAAACTGATTTTTTTTTTGCCTTATCTGCAAAGTTTTGATGGCTTCATAAATCAGATATCAAATACACCTCAGTGAAAAGGTAACACAGCACAGTAGAGTCCAATGCAGCAGTCTGAAGCCAGACGTGGGTTTGAACACAACCTCACCCCTTTCTGGCTCTGGGACTTTTGGCCAGTCATATAAACTGTTTAAGTATTTCTCTTCATGAGTAAATGTGTAATGTTATCCACAACTCTCTCATGTGAGCTTTCTAAGGGGCAAAATGCGTCTGCCCTGTTTCCATGGAACTGCCTCCCCACTAGCACTAAACCCACATCCAGGAGGTGCTCAAAACCCTTTGCTGAATCAGTAAGTTAATTGTGGCCTTCCAGAATTATTCTGATTAAAATACATTATGGGAATTAAGTACCTCATCCAATGTGGCAAAGAAAAAAAAGTACATATCTAATGGAGATTAGTTTCTTTTTCCTGCAGTTAACTCATAATCTGTTTGTAATATTTTATTTCAAATTGTTTCTCTTTTGTCATGTGAAACAATAAGAAATAACTTACTAAATAGGAAAAAAACTCCCATTGAAGTTAATGAAAAGGAAAGGCAGGAGGAATCTTCAGTTCAGTTTGTTAGTCCAAGATAAACCAAAACCCAACTCCGGAAAGTTCAAAATGGTCTGAGATGCAGCATCACCATTTTGCCCGATACCAATTCGCACTAACCAATACAGTATGGCGGGAAGACATTCTATACTGATGCTTTCTCATTTTGTATTATGTACATCTTACAAAGGTAACTTCTAAGTAAAGCATGAAACATGTCTGAATACAGAACTGGAGTTCAGCAGCCACAGAGGTGAATAATGCTGCCAGAAACACTAAAATCACCAGCATAATTTTATATATAAATGACTTGTCTGCTTAAACAGTCATTCTTTCAACAGGTATTTATTACCCCCTGCTATGGCAATAGGGTATTATGTGTTTTTATGTTCTTCCATAAATGTTAACTTTAGAACCATAAAAATTCTAAGTATGCAATCAATGCATAGAGAAAATAGGGAAAAAGTGCAGAAGAAAGGACATTATCCATCTTTAGATAAATGTAGATTTGGTACTGGATTAAGATCATAAAGTTTCACAACACTTTAATCCTTTACTTCTGGGTGGAAAGATTGGGCTTCTATTTGGGATGTTACTGAAGTGTTCTAACCTAATAAACTACTCTAACATTCAAAAATAGTTTTGTAACAGTTTAAAAATCATTCTACAACTTTGGCTTTGAAGGTTTTTGGTTTTTTCCTGGTTCCAGGTCATATATTTGTTAAAAAAGATTTAACATTAAAATTAACCTAATAATATACTTAAAAGAAATAAGTTGAATACATTCATCATAAATTTGATTTTCTATACTTTCTGAATTCCTTGCTCTTAAAAGTTTTTCAATTCTTCTCTATTGCAACTTCTATTGAAAACCCTTATAGAATAAAACATTTATTCAGACCTTTAATGAGTCGGAGTTCTATAATTTGGTAAATATTGTCACCATGCATGATTGGTAATAAGATATTTTCTAAAGTTCAGAAATTGTTGGAACAATTCTCATTTCTTCAAAATATGCTTTTCCTGAATACTAATTGAGACTCCCGTTCTTCAAATCAAAGCAAGACCACACTGGAGCCAAATCATGAAGCAGATTAAATGGCAATTCTACATGCTCAGATGACTTCATACTGTTTGCCCCACTCACTCCTTCATAACTCAACATTTCTTGAACAACCTCTGAGTGGTAGTCACCATGGGAGATTCAAACAAGACCTATCTCCTGACAGTGAGTTTTCATTTCATGGGAAATAGTGCATAATATTCTAAGTTCTATGACAAATGCATGATGGATGAAAATGTGGGAGCACAGTTAATGCTTAAATAAGTGTTGGTACTCAGTGTTTCAACTGTACTGAAGAAGGAGTTAAGAAGACAAAAAAAGAGAAGGGAAGCACTTATTACAGGAAGAGAAAATACACTTACAAAAGCATAGAGAAGTGAAATAACAATGCCATCCAAGGTACAGGAAATCTGACCTATTTTAGAGAAAGAGTGAAGATGTTGGTAGAAAGCTAAGGAGTCAGAAAGTAACAGGGCTTGTGTCCTTTTCTGGAGAGTTAATTGGAGGGACACAATCAAGTTCAGGTTTTAGAATAATCATTTGGTTATGAGTGTAGACTTAATGGGCATTGAGGGCCATATGCACAGCTGTTCTGGTCCTACAATGCACAACTCAGGGGGTGAGCATCACTCATGTAGATTACACCATGAATGATTCTTCTTAGAATTGTGCAAATTATTGTCCTGATGCCTGAAGTTGGAGGAAGAGAAACCAGTATCAGTCAAACGCGTTGTTTCTGTCTTTCAACTCCAGTATTCGGTACCTTCATTTCTTTGCCCTTATACCTTCCCCCATCTCATTATGCTTCATTCATACTAAGGAATAAAGGACTGGTATCATTACACAATTTAAGCTTTCACAATTTACAGATCAACCAGGAGGGAATAGTAAGAAATGTAGCTCTGACTCTAGAATTTCAGGCAGGAATGAGACAAAGATTAGCTTTGGCACTGATATCCAGTCACCATCCACCACACATCTCATTAAGTCAGTGGTGGCATACATGGGTACTCTTCATATCATCTGGGAAATATCTTAAAAGGAAGGTTTCCTAGCTCCACCTGAAACTTCGTCAATCTGAATCTCTGATAAACTTTCTAAGCGATCCTGAATGGATATTTCTAATCCTTGGAAATAACAGCTTTCAAACTGCTCTCCACGGAGAACTAACCATTGTCCTCTGCTCAGAATATAGTCCAGATCTGAGCGTGAAACTTACGGTTTACCTAGATTTGGAAATTTCCATCAAATGAAGAACATAGTAACAGGACTCTTTTCTGAGGCACATTAATTTAGGAGGTTGAGATTTCAGGATCTTAGACGAATCATCACCGACCAGTCACAATCAGGACACACACTTATGAAGGGAGCTCAAGTGTTCTAAGAGAAACCATCCTACATAACAATACAAACATCTTCATATTCAAGGACACTATTTATTACCTTGTATTATTTCTAAGTTAAATTTAGTCTAAGTCAATTTCTAAGCCAGAAATGTCCTCCTCGTATTCAACCAAAATCTGATTGCACTTGTGATCTATCCATTTGTCCATATAGTATCTTATAGGATGAGAAAGAGAAAAAAAAAATCTCCCTCCCTCCCCTTCAATATCCTAACACTACTGATGAGTCAGGAAAGCACTCTTCTCCCATACTGTCTAAACAAGATGATCTTCTGGGAGTGGATCAGCTTTTCAATCCCCTTTCTGAAATCTGGCATTCAGAATTGAATGCAACACTACATCTGGCCAGTGCAGATTTTGTTAGATTAACCCTGCTCTGCATGCCCTTGCTAACCACGGCTAATGAAACCCAAGATAGCACTTCCTGTTAGAAGAGCCATAATTTGGGAGGCACTGGGATGGCTCAGTCGTTGAGCCTCTGCCTTCAGCTCAGGCCATGATCCCGGAGTCAAGGGATCAAGTCCTGCATCCAGGCTGCCTGCTCAGCAGGAAGCCTCCTTCTCCTTGTCTCCCTTCCACTGCTTGTGGTCCCTGTTTGGCTGTGTTTCTGTCTGTCAAATAATAAAAAAAAAAGAAAAAGAAAAAAGAAAAGAAAAGAAAGAAAAGCCATGATTTGGGCTTTAAGTTAACCCAGATCTTGAAGCCTTATTTTCTATTTCTCTATTTCTTTAGAAAAGTGGCACTTTTCTATATTAGAATTTCATTAAAAATTTTAAGTGCAAAATTTTATTTCCCCCTCTTCAATTTAATCTTATTTATTTATTTATGGGAGGGGGGGTGGAGGGAGAGAGAGAGGGAGAGAGAAACTTAAGCAGGCTCCAAGCCCCGTGCAAAGCCTGATGCGAGGTGCAATCTCACAAACCTGAGATCATGACCTGAAGAGAAATCAGGTCAGATGCTTAACCGACTGAGCAACACAGATACCCCTATTACTTTAGTATTTTAACTGAGCATAGTGAAAATATACTCTCATTCACATATTAGCTACACACCCTATTTGAAACACCAAAACATGTATTCCTTTTTTGTCTGTATTATTGATAAAAATGCTAAATAGGGTGGTGTCTTAAGGGCTTTTATAATCTTTTCTTTTTTAAAAAGATTTTATTCATTTATTTGACAGAAACAGCTAGAGAGGGAACACAAGCAGAGGGAGTAAGAGAGGGAGAAAGAGGCTTCTCACTGAGCAGGGAGCCCAATGCAGGGCTTGATCCCTGGTCGCTGAGGTCATGACCTGAGCTGAAGGCAGATGTTTAATGACTGAGCCACCCAGGTTCCCCTTCTTTTATTCTTTTTGATTCTGTTTGGCAAAAACCATTTACTATATATGTAGATAGGACAGCACTGGTAAGGTTTTGAAGAAAGAGATGAATATACTATTTCTAACTACAACAAAAATATGCTTTTAAGATAAAAATATACAAAACATCTTCATCTTTTAAGCCATTAAAATAACCATTAAATATTTATATACAAGGTATAGAAAGGAACACTTTTAGATGACATTGCAGGGATAAATAATAACATGGTGTCCACTTCAAATTTTATAGTCTTTTTTTTTTAAGATTTTATTTATTTATTTGACAGAGAGAAACACAGCTAGAGAGGGAACATAAGCAGGGGGAGTGAGAGAGGGAGAAACAGGCTTCCCACTGAGCACAGAGCCCGATGTGGGACTCGATCCTGGGTCTCCAGGATCATGACCTGAGCCGAAGGCAGTTGCCCAACCAACTGAGCCACCCAGGTGCCCCGGGGAATTTTATAGTCTTTTAACATAGAGTTGAATTTAGGAAGTTGATCTGATGATCCATACAGGGTTGATTTTCTAAAATACAGTTTAAAAAATAGTTTAAGTCTGATTAGCAAAACTGATCTATATGGAAGAGAATATTTAATGTTAATAAAATTTCTTATATTTTCTTAGTATCTCCAAAGAGACCACTTTATTTTAAATATAGGACATGCTTATGACCACACTCATGCATTTATCTGTTAACATGTTTCTGGATACATCTTTAAGAATATGCTGGTCACACAACACCAGCTCATTCTAAGTGATGTTAAAGTGGGTATTACTTGTGTACATATTTATTAATGTACTCTGCTTACATAAAAAAAAAACCCTGCATCTTGAAAAACTAATCTTTTCCACATTTTTTTCCATATTCTTGAATTCTGTTCCATATACTCCAAACTAATTTTTTCCATATTCTCTAAATTCCCACATGGTCAAGTACAGTGAAATAAATTTAATGAAACAGAAATCTATTAATGAGAAAAAGTATACACATTATGAGAAAGTTTAGTGAGAGTACTTCTAAGCAATCATCAGTTAATAAAAAATTTCAATCAGATATAGCATAATGTTAATATTTATTAAGTTTAAACGGTGAGCATTTGGTTTTTGTACACTGTTCACTGCACTTTGCTGCATGTTTGAGTTATTTTTTTTTAAGATTTTATTTATTTATTTGACAGAGAGGAGCACAGCTTGAGAAGGAACACAAGTGGGGGGAGTGAGAGAGGGAGAAGCAGGCTTCCCACTGAGCAGAAAGCCCGATGTGGGGCTCGATCCCAGGTCTCCAGGATCATGACCTGAGCTGAAGGCAGTCGCTTAACCAACTGAGCCACCCAAGCGCCCCATGTTTGAGTTATTATACAGAAAAAGGGAGAAAGTCTTCAACTCTTTGGTATTCAAAGTAATACAGCATCTCCTATGTGCTATGTACAGAATATAGATAATACATTGTTCGTTCTGGAAAGTTTGTTTACTTCCTATACTGCATCTACCAATTAAAATTTTCATGATCGGGGCACCTGGCTCAGTTGGTTAAGCAACTGCCTTCGGCTTAGGTCATGATCCCGGAGTCCCAGGGATCGAGCCCTACATCGGGCTTCCTACTCAGCGGGAAACCTGCTTCTCTCTCTCTCACTCTCCCTGCTTGTGTTCCCTCTCCAGCTGTATTTCTCTCTGTCAAATGAATAAATAAAATATTAAAAAAAATTTTTTTTCATGATCACCAGGGCATAAAATGATGAAACCAAAATGTCCTTTAAACATTTGGAAGTCAGACTTTACTTATATTCCTATTTTTTCTTAATAGTATTTGGTATAAGTTCACTTCAGATAAAAATAGTTAATGTCTTAAAGTAGTCAAACTTGTCCATAAACACTTATAAGAAAGCTTGACAATAAGTGTACGCTATCATTTTTAATAAAAGTAAATCTAAACGCTTTTCCTTTTTACTATAAGAATTTATGAAAAGGAAATAATATACATAATAACAGGAGATGTTTCCCTTTCACATAGGTACAAAAACTAGTTGAATTCTAATGGGACACATATAGTCTTAGTGATGCATTTAGACCTGTTTATTTAAAGATGTTATTAATATTATTTCTTTTTTCAGGCTTACACTGACTTAGTAACAGTGTTTACTGCAATAATGATAATTAAAAAAAAAGAACAAATACTTTTTAAGGAAATTTTAGTTTGGTATGATTATTTATCATGTGAAGTTAAAATAATGCACTTTCCTCTCCTGTCTTTTTCCATAAACAAAAGTCGCAGTGCCAAGACCAAAACATAAGAAATGGTAAAATTATATATTTTTCTTCTTTTTGAACAGAAATAGCAATGCCAAGTTCAGTTTGTTCCATTGGTTTTAGGCCAAACAAATGGCAAAAAATAATGAAAAGCCTGGTCATATCATGTGTCACAAGTTTCTATTAAAGTCCTTATGTAAATTTCAGATCTCTGTGCTTCATGAGACTCGACCATTCCTGTTCTCAAAAAGTCCATGTCATGAGAGCGAAGGGAGAAGTGAGGAGGGAGGGAGAACCACACTGGCCTTGAGAATGGGAGGAATACATATTCTTATACGGGGAAGTACATATTTAAATTCTATCTTCTCCTTGATAAATATCAACACGGCAAATTTCCCTCAGGTCATATGGCCGTTTACAATTCAAATAATAAAATACCACCCTATAATATGGCATCAAAGATATTAAAATGAGGGGAATCTCAACTTACCTGTATGCTTTGAAATAGAGAAGCCAGAAGGCAGAGAAATAGGAAAAAGGATTTTTGGCCTTCCGATTTATGCTTTAGAAATCATTTCAATAAATCCTAGGGCACTGCCAAATTTTATTATGAATTAATAGAAATTTCTTCAAAGCACACTGGTTTAAGAAAACTTCCTTGAATAAATTAAACTCTAAGTTCATAAATTCTAACATGTGTTTATTTATTTTAGAACTATTCATTAAAAATCTATTATTTGGGGGTGCTGGGTTGTCATACTCCACATAAAATAAAATTGACTGCTGGGACGACGCTATGATTTATTTAAGTCATGCTGTATTTTTACATCAAAAAGAAAACAAAATTGTTCTAGGATTGACTTGGTGTTGGAATATTTTTTAAAAAACCATACAAAAGTCTAAAAACAGGACAAATAGGTATCACACTGCCACGCTCTTGAAGTACGAGAGAACTGCCAACAAGTTACAGCAGTGCGTGACCGTAATCCTGATTAGGGATAATGAGTAGTAAAAATGGGTTTAAGATCTGTCAACCCCACCCCCCACTCCTGCCCCAAATCATGACTCTGGGGATCAAAGGGCTTTTATGAATGGTTTTATGAATGTTCACCTTCTCAACATGGCTGCAAAGCTCATGGCCTTATCTCAATTCATGAGTGATCGTTCTTCTATTTACTAATCCTTTTTCCCTTGGGTCTCTTTTGCATCATTTCTGACAGCATCTTTCCATTCCTTTTCTTTCAATCCTTGGAGAACTAGAGCTTTTATATTTCTTTATCTTCTGATTGATCACACTGGCTTAGCTTTTGAATTTTCTACTCCATCTCTCTGTCTCACTCAACCTTCTTCTGAGAGTTTTTCTCCCAAACTTTTTTTTTAATTGCTCACTTAAGTGTGTATCACTGATGCTGTGTAAACAACTTTCTGTGTATTTGGGGTTAAAATATTTGAAAAGCAGTATGGTTTCAAAATTCTAAAATGGAAATCATTGTAGAAATCCAAGGGCGAATGGTCACCTAGAAATATTTAATCAGGCCACAAAATTCAGGAAGCAAACTATTTTGATTCAAGTTTGATAACCTCCAGAGTCCTAGTAAGAATAAGCTTTGACTCGTAACACTAAGAGTTTTCCCGGAATGGGTCATTGAATAAGGCACAACACACACACAAAAAATAAATAAATAAGCAAAACAAAACAAAACACCCCCTGATCTGGAAAAATCAAACTTGACAAGAAGCTTCATTTTTGTAAATTTTGAGATAATTTCAGTTCATTAATATCTCCAATGTCGCACCAGGATTTTGCTTTGTAATTATTAGCACCAGTTCCTTGGATATACTTAATTTTACACAATGGCTGCATTCTACACAAAATGGGACAATTACTTAAATTGAGAACGGAACTGTCAAACAACCTCATTCACCAATGTAAAAATCTTATTTAAAAAATCAGTAGCTTTGATGACAATATAAAATCATGGGGGCAATGCTTTTAAATAAACTTTTAGTTAATCCCCTACAATTGAAGTAAAGAAAAATTCCTAAACCATGAATAAGATAGCTACATATTAGAAATATATATTTTTGCATATAACCTAGATATGAATTACTAAGAAATTAAATAAAACATTCACTCTCTCCAAATTGCTGTAAATTATGCCTGCATCTTGGTGGGGGTTTTTTTGTTTGTTTTGTTTTTTGGTTAGTAAACTAAAAGAGATGTCCATGTTTACTTTAAAAGATCAGCTATTTCCCACAGCGATTTTTTATTTCTGTTGCCTTAATTCACACCTTTTAATCAACTGACCTTCTCTCTTCTGACCTTCTGCATTTCACCTCACCTTCACCTTCTACTCTTGCTGGTCATTTGTTCAAGTTAATATACCCTAGTCTTAGATTTTTATTTCCTATGAAAATCTAATGATGTTCAGCTTAATCTTTTTTTCATCAGTTTTATCTATTAAGTAGGTAAAATTTTTAAAAATCAGCACCCAAAACTTTCCTTTTAGAGTATGTTGGATAATTAAGGAAGAACAATAGCTTAGCTTACTCTATGCCAGAGATGGCATAAAATCATTCAGCCTGCAACAAAAATGACTTCCCTTGGTCAGGTATTGTGATTCAAAGATAAAAGGAACAGTTCTCCAAATAGCACATCTTTCTTCTGTTAGTCTAGCAAGTGGAGGGCAGTATTACCGTTTTTATTTTCTTCAAAGTACGCTTTTGTGTACTTAGTAAATGTGACTGGTGCTTAAGCTATTTAAGCTCCTGCAGATAAAACACCTGTCCTCTATAGCTGCTTATTTCATGTCTTTATTGTGTTTCATGAAACAAACATAAGGCAGTACACTCATCACCAGAATATTGTCCTCAGTCCCCAGTAAGAGGGTCATTCAATAAGCATTAAACAACAGGTCTACTGATCTATAAACATGGAAGGGGGAGAGCATAAAGGCCAGAGGCAATTTTCCCTTTTATTTCTGTGGACTTGTTTAATTCTTCTTCGTCGATACCTTTTTAGAGAGACCACAGAGTTCAATAAAGAGTGATTTACTCAAGGTTACCCGTTGGTTCACCAGAAACCCATGTTCTGTGCCACTGCCATATGGACAGAGCCATTCTGCCCGAGGCTATTCATTCCTTGGACTCTCTTGAGTGCTCAAGTGTGGAAAGGGTGCATTTTCTCCTCCTCATTTCTAGGAATGATTCTACAGTAACTGCCTCACAATAAAATGAATATGCTCTTAAAACTGCTGAGTAGACTTAAAGATGGAATCTGAAAGCTTAAAAGCCTATACACTTGACAAGTATGTTCCATTTTCCTATATGAAATATCAATTTACATTAGTAAATATTTTTTATTATAATCCATTTGCACGACAAAGAGATTATGCTGTGCTCTCACCGATTCTCAACAAGAAGCAATCTTGCCTCCCAGACCATGTCTGGATAATTTTTCATCATCACATGAACTGCACATGGGTGAGTTTGCTACTGGCCTCTACTGGGGAAAGACCAGAGATGTTGGAGAAGTAATAAACCACCGGGGGGGGGCAGTTGTTAAAGAGAAACACCACTTTCCTCTCTTGGAACTAAAAATCCTCTTTGAATGCTGGAGACGTTTTCAAAAACATCCCTATTGGGACAAATGTTTAAGACTGTGCCTTACAGGGCTTGTCGATGTAAATTCAAGACATAATAGTAAAACAAAACCAAATTAAAGGGATCTCACAGTATGTAGGGGAGTGATTGTCTAAAAGCGTAGATGTAACTAATGGGTAAAATTTAAAACACTTAGAGGAGGATTTAATGGACAAGATGAATATGAAATACCTATCTCAGTTTTGTTTTTTAAATGCACCAAAAAGTTCTGATTTAACAAAGTAAAGTTAGTGTACATATCCTGTAAATGATTCTATAGCCCCAGATAGGAGGCCATTCAATAAGCATTAACTGGTCAGTCCTTTCCTGTCAACACTATATGAGATGACAAGGCCACTCCCAAAATGTGTAGGGCTTAGGCAAATATAAATATTTGGCATTTGATCCCTATGAACAAAATGCAAATAAATTCACAACATGACCACCAAAAAGAAAAATTCCCTTAGAGAACTGCCCCAAAAATGGTAACAGTTGTTAGATGAATACATGGAAAAGTAAAAAAGGAGAAGGAAGTGCAAGTACAAAACACTGTATTTGCAGAAAAAGTAATCCTGGCAGGCAGCTTCACCTCGGGCATGAATCATTCCTTAGTGACACATCAGCAGTTTGGACAATGTAATAATAACAACCAATCTGCTCTCATTAATCCCTTGGAATACAATCCTGAAAAATCTGGAGGGTTGTCCTTTTAAATATATTAAATGGAACTAACTTTAATAAATTCATATGGCATTATGCCAGGAAAGTCTGGGATAGCATTTAAATTACTCTTTATATTCTTATGAAAAACAAATTATTTAATCCAGAAAAGAACTGATTCATTCACTGAATTAAATCCCTCAGAGGCAAATGCTTATTTTATCAACTTTAGTAGCTGTTATTAACCGATCATTTTCTTGAAGACCCAAGTGGACAGGATACTGAAGTATAGGAACTTGCTGTTAAAATTGACCCTAAGGCTTAAGTGAGTGCTCCAGAAGCTAATTTATATAAGTACACACTTCTTATTCTAGAAGTTTCATTGTTTGGAGCCTCTGACTCAAAGCTATGCTACTAAATAGGACAAAGATAATTAACTTACTTCTTTTTAGTATTTATTTTTAAAATTTTATTCAATTTAAATTAAATTAAAAAAAAACAGTAAAACACTCACACACACAAAAAACAAAAAGTTCACCTATTTCTCCCACCCCCATCTCTTGAAACCTCTGTGTTCTCTGTATTTATGAGCCTTTTTTAAAGATTCTGCCCAGAAGAGAGATCATATGGTATTGTCTTTCTCTATCTGACTTATTTCATTTAGATTATATCCTAGAGGCCTATTATGATTTCATTCTTCTTTTTGGCTAATATTTACGTAAGGATTTCACCGTAAGGAAGTGAGGGTGTGTATATTTAATACATACAAGTCTTTATCCCTTCATCTCTCAATGGACACTTAGTCTGTTTCCATATGTTGGTTATTGCAATAATGAAGATGAGAGTGCCTATATCCCTTCAAACTGGTGTTTCAGTTTCTTCAGAAAAACAGCCAGAAGTAGAGTTGCTGGATCATACGGCAGCTTTATTCTTAATTTTTTGAGGAACCTTCCTACTGTTTTCCACAGTAATGCACCAATTTACAATCTTATCAACGATGGATAAGAGTTCTCTTTGCTCCACACACTCACCAACACTTGTTATTTCTTGTCGTCTGGATACTAACCATCCTGACAGGCATGAGTAGTAACTCACGTGGTTCTGATTTGTATTTCCCTGATGATTACAGACGTTGAACATCTTTTCACATACTTATGAGCCATTCGTGTATCTTCTTTGGAAATCCGTCTCCTCAGATCCTCTGACACCTTTTTAATCAATTATGTTTTTGCTATGGAGTTGCAGGAGTTCTCTATATGTCTTGGATATTAGCCCTTTGTCAATATATGATTTGCAATTATTATCTATTATTCAGTAGGCTGCCTTTTCATTTTATTGGTACTAAGAAGCTTTACAGTTTGATGTGTATTTTTGCTTTTATTTCTTTGCTTTGGTTGTTAGATATAAAAAAAATGTTATTATCAATACCCTGTCAAGGAGCTTACTGCCTATGTTTTCTCTGAGGAGTTTTATGATTTCAGGTATTACATTCAAATCTTAGATCCATTTGAAGTTATTTTTTGTTTACGGTGTAAGACAGTAATCCGGTTTCTTTCTTTTATTTGTGGCTGTCCAATTTTCCCAACACCATTTATTAAAGCGAGGCTGTCTGTCATTTCCCCACTGTATATTCCTGGCTCTTTTGTCATAAATTAATTGACCACATATGCGTGGGTTTATTTCTGGGCTATCCATTCTGTTTCAGTGATCCATGTGTCTGTTTTTATACCAAAACCATATTGTTTTAATTACTGTAGCCTTGTAATACAGTTTGAAATCAAGGAGTATGATGTCTCCAACTTTGTTCTTTCTCAAGACTGCTTTGGCTGTGTGTGTGTGTGTGTGTGTGTGTGCATGTGTGTGTGTGTGTGTATGTGTGTGTGTGTGTGTGTGTGTGTGAAAGAGACAGTGAGAGAGAGAGATTCAATGAAAATTTAGGGATTATTCTATTTCTCTGAAAAATGCCATTGGAATTTTGATATGAATTTCACTGACTGTATATTGCTTTGGGCAGTATGAATATTGTCATAGTATTAATTCTCTGAAATCATGAGCACAGAATCCATCTTTCCATTTATCTGTGTCTCAAAGTTCTTTCATTAATGCTTGTAGTTTTCAATAGACAAGTCTTGGGCTTCCTTCATTAAATTGATTCTTAGGTACTGTATTATTTTTGGTGCAATTGTAAATGGGACTGTTCTCTTAATTTCTCTTTCTGATAATTCATTCTTAGTTTAAAGAAACAGATTTTTGCATGTTAAAATTATATCCTGCAACTTTACTGAATCCATTTATTAGCGCTAAGAGTTTTTTTAATGGAGTCTTCAGGATTTTCTACATTTAATTTTAAGACATCTGCAAATGGTGACTTGGTTCTTCCTTTAGATGCCTTTTATTTTTTTCTTTTCTTTTGCTTAACTGCTCTGGCTAAGACTTCCAATACTTTGTTGAATAAAAGTAGTGAGCATGAACATCTTTTCTTGATCTTAGAGGAAAAGTTTTCCACTTTTCACTGTTGAATATGATATTAGCTATGGGCTTGTCATGTACGGCCTTTATTATGTTGGGATATGTTCCTTCCATACACACTTGGTTGGGAGTTTTTACCATAAACAGATATTGACTTTTGTCACTTTATCTCCATCTACTGAGATAACTATATGGTTTTTATCCTTTATATTCATGTGGTCCTTGACTGCTTTGTGAATGTTGGACCATTCTTGCATCCATGGAATAAATTCTGCTTAATCACAGTGGATAATCCTTTTAATGTATTATTGATTTTGATTTGTTAATACTGGGCTGAGGATTTTTACATCTATGTTCATTACAGATATCATCCTTTAGTTTTCCTTTTGTATGTCATCCTTGTATGGTTTTGTTTTCAGGGTAATGCTGGCCTCATAAAATCTGTTTGGTAGAGTTTCTCCTCTTATTTTTTGAAAGAGTTTGAGAAGAAGAAATTCTTCTTTGAATATTTGGTAGAATTCCCCAGTGAAACTCTCTGGCCCCAGGCTTTTGTTTGTTGAAACTTTTCTAATTACTGACTCAATCTCCCTGCTAGTAATCAGTCCATTCAGATTTTCAATTTCATCATGATTCAACCTTGGTGGGCTGTATGTTTACATGAATTTATCTTCTCTTTTATGGATTGTCCAATTTATTGGCATATAATTGTTCATAGTAGTCTCTTAGGCTCCTTTGTATTTCTGTGGTATCAGTTGTAACATCTCCTATTCCATCTCTGATTTTATTTATTTGTAGTTCTTTTTCTTTGCTTGGTGAATCGAACTAAGGATTGTTTTGTTTATCAATTTTGTTTATTTTTTTAAAGAACCAGCTTCTAATTTAACTTTCTTCTTAGTCTCTCTCTCATTTATTTCTTCTTTGTCATATCCTTCCTTCTACTACTATTTCTACTAACCTTGGGCTTTGTTTGTTCTTTCTTTAGTTTCTTGAGGTATGAATTTAGACTGTTTGAAACTTTTCTTATTTCTTGAGATAGAGTCTATCTTTATGAACTCTCCTCCTAAAATTGCTTTTACAGCATCCTATTTTGGTAAGTTACATACCCATATTTGTTTTATTTTTAAGCAAACCAAGAGCTTAGTATGTCCAATAACTTATTTTTCCTATCAGAATATTCAGCTATCTTCTTGTATTGTACATACAGTATTTCACTTATTTAGGAACATACAAATAAGAATTCCATTGTCTACAGAACTAGATAAAACAGTAAGTGGTTTAAGTCTATTTGATAAAGCCTGGCTCGTAGTGTGTAAGTCATGAATAATACGCTAAATAACTGAAGAACCTGCTGGTCCCTAACTATTGGTAAAAAGGAGCCTGCTGGTTCCTAGTACATTAAAATCTTAGCAAGTTCACAAATTCACAAACTGAAGGAAACTTTTCCCACAAGGCTCCTTGGAATCCACCTATCATTTTTAAGCTTCTCAAAGGAGAGTGATTTTCTATTGCCCTTCTTCACTTCCCACTGGAAAACTTTTCTTCAAGAATTTAAAGAAAAATAAAAAACTAATTGCCTTCTGAGAATTGCATCCCTTCGTTTGGTATTACTGGGAATGCTGCCAGATAAAAGAGTTCCGCATGCTGTTGGAAGTCCAACATTTAGCATATTTCCTAATTTGGATGATCTACTATCTGAGAATATATAATTAAAAAACAACAAAGAGGAGGAGAGAGAGATGAAGAAGAATGAGAAGGAGAAGAAGAAACAGCCAGAAAGCTTTGAGTGAGCTGACAAATTATATTACAGAATTATTGCAAGTAAATAAATCAACGTGAATTAAATTATTGCTGAGTTTTGCAAAGTCACATGCAATTAAGTGGTCCAATTCACGTGAAGCAATATATGCATTTTTCCAGATGATAAATTTCTGAAGGGCATACCTTCTTATTCTCTGTGGCAGTGTACACATGATATAATTTTGGAGAACCACATCAAATCTGAGAAAATCTCTTACTTAGTAAGCACATGGAGGGAAGGCCAGGAGAAGCCTAACTCTTTCTTACAATGATTAATGCTCTCAATACTAGCTGATTATTTTTTATCCTCTACCTAAGGCTGACTTAAGGCAAAACTGTATGCTTCTTGAAGACCTAAGTTGTTCAGTTCATTTTTGACCCCTCAGAGGCTTAAAAAAGTACTTGACTTATATTGGTGTTTTCTTGAATCAATACAAAATAGGTTAAAACTTCTTTTGCAGGCTACCCTCTCACAGAAGATGACACACCTCTGCTTTTATTAAGCATTTCTTAATCCTCAAACATCAAGCCAGCCCCCTATTTTAGATATCCGAAACAAATTTACTCCAATTTTTCCCTCCATTCAAGATCTTCAACTATTAATCACCAACTTTTTGTACCTTTTCCCTGCCAAGAAAACTGAAGTCACGGCTCACAGTATTTCTTTTATTTTGTACTATCTGTCACTATTTCTTACCCCTTATTCTGGGATAACTTGATAGTATACCTTCCTAGTGTAATTTGATAGTATAAACTACTTTTGATTCTTCATCATTCCTCCTTTAACTGGTTTCCTAGTGAGAACACGCACACTTTGGTTCTCTCTCCAAGCTCTTCCCAGTCCTTCCAATGAGCCTTCCCCAAGAATCAGTCTTTCTTCTGTTTTTCCCTTACAATATTCTTCATCTACAGTCTATCTCCTGGTGTACTCCAATTATCATATGTATGATGAACATTCCCAAGTGACTACAGAACTCGAACCTGGCTACAGAGCTCCAGAATGATATTCTCGTACCTGTCAGAAATTTCCTTTTACGATTGTCATGGTTACTTCTCATTTTACATTGCTAACACTGAATTCATTGTCTTCTCTGTAAACTAGTCTGTGTAAATAGCACTAATTCCTCAAAGTACTGGATTTCAAATCTTGACCCTCTTTACTTCTTTGTCATGTCTAATCAATAACATATGACATTCTCAGAATCATTCCTTTGCAGTACCCCCTATAACAATCCTTAGCCAATACGTTTTGACAAAGTGGCTATAAAAAAATTAGACTCTTGGGGCGCCTGGGTGGCTCAGTTGGTTAAGCGACTGCCTTTGGCTCAGGTCATGATCCCGGAGACCCAGGATCGAGCCCCACATCGGGCTTCCTGCTCGGCGGGAAGCCTGCTTCTCCCTCTCTCACTCCCCTTGCTTGTGTTCCCCTCTCTGGCTGTGTTTCTCTCTTGTCAAGTAAATAAATAAATAAAATCTTTATTAAAAAAAAAAATTAGACTCTTACTCAAACTTCTCCTTTTCCTCCCATTGCACTTCTAAAACCTTACCCGGGGTTTCTGGGTTGTTCAATCAGTTAAGCGTCTATCTTCAGGCTCAGGTCATGATCCCAGAGTCCTAGGATGGAGCTCTGTATCTGGAGTCCCACTCAGTGGGGAGTCTGCTTCTCCCTCTGCCTCTCCTCCTGCTCATGCTCTCTCTCTCACTCTCTCTCTTCTCACTCACTCTCTCAAATAAAATCTTTAAAAAAAAGATTTTTTTAATAAATAAATAAAACCTTAACCAGTGTTGAAGCTTCACCCCAAATAGCAACTCCAAGAAGTAGTTCTACTAAGGATAAATACTCTGTCCTACCTAAACTCCTATCACATTTTGTTTATATACTTAATTTTACACTTCCTAGACCTACTTTATATGCAGATTATATGTTCAAGTATTGCTCTATCCAAACATAACTTGTGAGCTCTTCAATGCAGTCAACTCAGTTTTTCTTCAGTCTTAGATCTACTGAAATGCTGTACACATAATGCTGTACACAAATGCTTAAAAACTTATTAAGTGTCTTCAATTAAACTAAATTGAGATGGGGTTTGAGTATCAGTAAATTATTAAGAAATCTATATTCAGATGCAGTCTGTTTGAAGTTCCTTTGAAATGCACAAAAAGCCTTAGACATATTATCAAGGAAATAATAGCAAGATAAGGGATCAATGATCTAAAACAAAAATACAGTGTCTTTTTACCCCCTGTGGGCAATTAAAATTAGATAAGAAGTTATTACTTAATACTTAACACTTGTTTATCTAAAATTTCAGTGGTTTTGGTTATAGTTATTGTTTTTAGTTTTTCATGTATGTTCTTGCTTTTTACCTTGACAATTTTTATGAGTTGAGGAATCAAAGTGAGACAAATGTATAATAATTGAAAATACTTAGTTAGCTAGCTGAAAGGTCTCAGACAGACCTTGATGTTGATAATGGTAGTTCATTAAAGAACTTTCTAATGCATTTGCCTTTCAAAACCATCTCAGGCTTTCAAATGTGATTAAACTTTATTTATGAATATATTTCAGCATGTGGAATTTTGAAGTTTTCTAGCTGTGTGCAATATCTAGACTATCTGAAAATTTTTCACTATGGGTTTTTTTATGTTTAAACTTAACACAAGTAATACTGAGCTTTTATGACATTTTCCCCCTAATTTATAATGGCAGAGTGACCAATCCAAATCCAAAAATACATGTATTCAAGTACGTCATATGGGTTACAAATGACAGTATTTTATTCCTTTTTATGGCTGAGTAATAGTCCATTGTGTATATGTATTCATTTATTTATGTATGTGTATGAATGTAACTACATATAATACACATATATATACAGATAATGATATGGATGGAGCTAGAGAGTATTACACTAAGTGAAATAAATCAGTCAGAAAAAGACAAATATATGATTTCACTCATATGTGAAATTTGAGAGGTAAAAGAAACAAGCAAAGGGGCATGGGGAAGGAAAGGGAGACAAACCAAGGAACCGACTCTTAACTCTAGAGAATAAACTGATGGTTGTCAGAGGGGGGGATGGTGGGGGTCAGCACATGACAGGGGGAATGGGCGAAATAGGTGATGGGGATTAAAGAGGGCACTTGCTGTGATGAGCACCCACTAGGGGTCGGATGGAAGTGTTGAATCACTATCCTGTACCCCTGAAACCACTATACTGTATGTTAATTAACTGTAATTTAAATAAAAACTTGAAAAAAAAACCCAAATAGGTTATATGAGTAAAGAATATTTATTTTAAACAAACGTATATAGCATTACCTTATTTCAAAGGGGTATGTCATCATGAAGTCACCTGGCACGTTTTGAGTATCAAAATGTTTTTTGTGGCAATAATCAGAAACTGTTGAATTTCTTACTTGTGCTCATCTTTAATTTTTATTTGATTTAGACTCAGAGCATTTACCATACATTCATTTCATCCCCAATCTTGCAGCAAATTCTGATATATTACAGGTGTGATTTTATATATATATATATATATATATTATTATGTATGTATATGTAATATATAATATATATATAATACCCTATAGAGGGACAGCTGACGGAGAAAACAGAGAAGGGAAGTTGGAGTGAAGGAAGGCAAGACATAAATTCTTTGGATAACTAACTTGACTGGTTTATACTGCTTACTAATCAAGTTGATAAAGGACAAAAATAAAACCATGGCTATTAAAATCTCAACTTAGAGCAACTGACTGACTGGGTATTATTTTCCCAGTGACCTAAATTAAATAACTACCGGGCGACGGCACAGGTCCGTGAGTTTTGTAAAAAACCTCGAGAATCTCCCATTTGATAACGAACTCTCCTAAACAGTACTGCATATTCAGCTTGCTTTCTTTTAGCCATATTTTTTAGTAGAAAGTGTGAGCAGGAGAAGTAAAAACGTCCTACCCACTTAATTTTTATTTGGCTGCCTACAATCAGGTAAATACACAGGCTGCTAAGAGATAAAGGATTTTCCATCTTTCTTCACAAAATACCACAGGAGGAGAGAGAATTTTCTTCGTGTAAAACTCAGCCCTCATTCTGTCAGGCAAAGTAATTATGGAAGCAAAACAAATCCACATTGTCTAATTAGATCATTAAAAAGCATAAATGCGTCATGGAAGTTTTCCCCCTTGCCTAAGACATAAAGTAAGACAATGAAAACAATCTGGTAATATAGAAAGGTTCAGAATTTGTTTCTTTTAAAAAATAATAGGTCCTTTCATCTTTCTATTTCCCTAAGACGAAGACAGTTAATTTGGAGACAGAATCTGTAATTAGTTCAGGGTTTACTTTGATTATGTTTCAAAATATTTAACCAAAAACAGGAAGATAGAGAAAGAAAGAAAATACATAGAAAAATTATCAAAGGAAGTGAATAAAAAGCAAGAGAGTGGGTTGCTGATCAAAATGTATTGTGCAGAGACAAGATGAATATAAAATCTACATTCATATAAACACAACCAATCCGGAATACCAGAAAGCTCTCAGGAAGAATACACAGGCATCTGCCTTTGGGATCTGAAACCAGACAGTAATCACAGCTAACTTAAATAAAAACAAATGGCATGATTATTTGCCTTTTCCTCTACTTGTTATTGCTTGAGTTTTAGAAGACTCGTGGCTCAAAACATTAAAAAACAAAATGGAAAAAAAAAAAAAGGAAAAGAAAGCAAACTTACCTGTGATCCTCTTGGCCCTCGTTTGTGGTCCCATTCTGAATGCCCCATGAGCTGTAATATAATAATTACTGTAAATTTGATGATACTTATTTTATGTGGCAAATATTTTTACTTTTTTCTAAAGAATAATTAGGTTTTTGAAATCTATGTTTTAATTTGAATGTATTAAGTAGCTATCATGAATAAATTAATGTACCTAAGGTAATAATAATTTCTGCTTTGATAGCTAATATTTCACCTGGTAGTTGCTTTGAAAATGTTTTAATATCACTGTGTGATAGACAAGAGTCTGCTAATCTATAGCTTTATGGTTCTTTGTCAGGAACATCCTAGAAAAATGTTAACCTGGGTTAAGTTTTTTACATGCCATTAAGCTTCTAGCTTATTAAGAAAATATGCTAAATAAATCATTGGTACAGATTAATTTACTGTCACAAATGATAAAAATAAGAAGGCCAAAGTATTTCAATCATTTTTAGTTCTGTTTTGATAACATCACAAAAATATGAGTTCTAAAGAATGAAATGATTTAATGCAAAATATGCCCCCAATGTCACAAGATATATTTTCATTTAAAAAGGGCCTTATAAAAACATTATCAAGCTAGTCCCATAGTTGTAATAGCCCTGAGCTACTTTACTTACAAGCATGATATTTTATTGAAAATAACATGTAACTAGAAGAATACTAGGAAAACACAAGATATTGACCAAGAGGAATACAATTCCATTCATCTGTCCAATACACTTGCTACTCATGTGTCCCAGTGGAAGAACCCCCATCACTAATCAGCTAGCCCATGAACAGGTCAGACTATTCAACATATGAATATACCTTACTGGCTTTCTTTCTTTTTTTTTTTTTAAAGATTTTATTTATTTCTTTGACAAAGAGAGAGATCACAAGTAGGCAGAGAAGCAGACAGAGAACGAGAAGGAAGCAGGCTCCCTGCTGAGCAGAGAGCCTGATGTGGGCCTAGATCCCAAGACCCTGAGATCAAGACCTGAGTGGAAGGCAGAGGCTTTAACCCATTGAGCCACCCAGGCGCCCTTGGTTTTTCTATACAACAGCAATGACCCCTTACTAGATAGAATAAAAAACTGTTGGCAATAGCAACAAAAAGTAATATGATTTGAACAACATTACCAAGAAATATTTTAAACCATATACAAAATGGTTAAGACCTTACTGATGGCCATACAGTGTTCCTGATTAAGAAGATCAAATTCTACAGAATTTTTAAGTATTCAGTTCTACCCACACAAATTTACAGGTTTCACCTAATCTCAATCAAAAGCTATTTATATTTGTTTAGGAAACTGAAAAACACAACTACATATATTTTATCTAAGAAAATAAGAATCAGAAAATATTAGGAGAGAAATATCCTAGAAGGTTATTAAAACACTGTAAAATCTAACCTAAATAGGACAGTGATTTAAGACTCAAAATGTAAATGAATGATATGTAGTAGACAGTTGTGGAATGTCAAAATACGAAAAACAAAATGTAAAAATCAGTGAGTATCTGATGAATTAGTCCATAAGTGTGTGTGTGTGTGTGTGTGTGTGGGGAGAGAGGGAGAGAGAGAGAGAGAGAGAGAGAGAGAGAGAGAGAGAGAGAGAGAGAAACAGATTCTTTGGAAAAAATGACAGCTGAACCTTATACACAAATATAAGTTCTAGATAAAAGATAAATTTAAAAAGATGAAATGGTAAGTATAAAATAATATCCAGGCAAATGTTTAGACTATCTTGAAATATAAAAAGATTTTCCAAACTAAACAAAACACACACACGCACGCACGCAGAGGCTTATGATCCAGCTACATAAACCTTCAGATGTCTTCAGAAAGATCACACCGGCAAACTACTTCCATTAAATGTCAGGTAAAAAATAGTATCTTCAGTATATTAAGAGCTCTACAAATTGGAAAGTAATGCAACCCTAGTAAATAACTGGAGGAAAAGATAAAGACAGTTCACAAAATTAACAGCAATTATCAATACTGAGCAACAATTTATCTGAAGTGAAAAAACTCAGTATGAACAATAACAAGAGATGACTATTGCCTATTAAATTAGCAATCTGGTCATGTTGGATACTTGGTAGAATTCAGAGAGCTAAATATGCATATATACTCTAGTATGTAGTGTATAGATACACATATGTATATATTTACACACTTACAAATACATAGACACATATATATGTATCAGTTTTAATATATACTGCATCCTCTTGAATTAAAATTCATACCCTTCCAACTAGAAAATAAAAATGTAAAAACTCGGTAATTACAATGTGTCAGTCACTGTGTTTTCCAAGAAAAGGGGAACTTTCCGCTAAATTAGAGTATAAAAATATGATATAGCATTTCAAATTTGGCTTTCAGGGCCTTTTTACAAAATTACATATGAAATGTTCATGGTAAATAAATGAAAAATATAATAAAGTAGTTTAAATTACTCATTTTGAATAAGATGATCAGTTATTTTAAGCCTTGGACTTAGTGAAATGATTTAATTATAAATTGGCTAGCCCACAATTTTGGGTAAATTAGCCCAGGTAATCATCATATTAAATTGAATGCTTAGATAGCTGGTATTTCTTTAATGTTTTAATTTTTTTTTTAATTTCTGGACTTAATGGCATTATATCTGCTAGTAAATATTCATTAATACTCATTTAAAGGTGATTATAAAAAAATTAAACACTAATCTACTAATGAAATAGTCTGATTCAGAAACATATAAATTAAGACCATTTAATTAGTTATTCACTAGAACTATCAAAAACTATCTTGACACATTTCAATCACCTGCCTTATTGAGACCTTGGGAATAGCTTTTTGCCAGCAACAGGAAGAAAAAGAAAATGACAGGAAGATAGGAAGCTTGTTTTGGCAACTTTAAACAGATGATAAACTTGAATAATATGCTGCTAGAGTAAAATAGTTAAACATTTTTTAATTTAAATGCAATTAACATACAATGAATGTATTACTGGTTTCAAAGGTACAGACCTATGATTCTTTAATCTAGAGTAAAATAATCTTTAAAGCATAAGGGTTATCTTCTCCTTTCCCTCACTGGTTTATCTGAATCTTTGGAAAAATAATACCTTATAAAAGATTGTTATGCCTATTACTCTCTTGCTAATGAGTTTCAACTAACAGGATAACTTAGTAAATTCTACTATCATGATTATCACAGTAAAAAGAGGTAAATAAACCACAAACACAAGTTATAATCCACAATATACTGACTTGGAATATTTGTTAATGACAGGTAGCAAATCAAAAAGATAACATTTCTCCAGGATCAGAACTAAAATAAGAAAAGCACAGATTTCACTGCCTTCTATCATTAACTATGTTAAAAATAAAAATAAAAGATGATTTTAGTCTGAGAACAAAAACTTTCTCATTTGGGGCATCACTTAGTGCAAAACAAGAAGATAAACCTGATCATTATAAGCCAGAACTTATAAACCTTCAAAAGTTCACTAAATCTGACTTTTAATTTTGAAGCATACCATAGTAAAATTTTTCACATGTATCATACATCGGAGACAGTTATTTCCTAGCATTTTACACTAGACAACTGAACGAGATTAAGGGCAAAAGGGGGGATACTTGGGTGGCTCAGGAGTTAAGTGTCTGCCTTCAGCTTAGGTCAAGATCCCAGGGTCCTGGGAGGGAGCCCTAGGCTCCCTGCTCAGCAGGAAGCCTGCTTCTCCCCATCCCTCTCCCACTCCCCCTGCTATGTTTCCACTCTCGCTGTGTTTCTCCCTCAAATATATAATTAAAATATTTTTTAAAAAAGGGTAAAGTCATTCTATTTTATTCTATTATTACATATTTCTATTTTACATTATCATTATTCTATTTAAAAGTCTGAGTTGACCAGTCGTTAATATGTCAACATGTATTTTTAAGTACTATTACTACTTTTTTCGAGGTATTGAAGAGTTCTAGAAATCTACATGCTCAGGGAAATACAATCTAAAAAGCAATAAACTCTGAAATGATAAACAAGATACTGTAATGTTCTCTATTCAAGGAAATTCAACAAGATTTTTTCCTCTTTGGACTTGAGGAAATCATACAAAGGCTTTGTTTTTAATTAAAACAATCTGAATCAAACATTAACATTAATCATTATAGAGCTGAATATCTGAGGTTTGTTATAATATTTTCTGTAATTTGTCTTTTACATGCAGAGAAAAGAGGTGGTGAGGCTGCTGGCCAGAGTGTCAGGACCCCACTGTCTCCGTGATTACAGAGTACCTGACCCTGATGAGGCTCAGGTGGGGAGTGGGGAAGATAGGCACATTTGTCTTATTTGCAGACAGAATTTATTTTACTGTCATTACAGCAGCGTCCTTAGATCATGAACTAACGACTAAAATAACCACAATGTTTTCACTACCCTAAAAAAAAAAATTATCCATCATGTGATAAACTGACTTAATATTACAGATTATTTAAATTAAAATGAAGCAGCTGGCCACAGGTTTCCTGTTAAGGCAGAACGAGAGGGCTAAATGTTGAAGCACCTAGACATCTCACTAGCCTCACTCTCTGGACTAATGATTAGGAGAAATCAAAAAACTTGGTTAGCTTATAATAAATAATGAAAAGGAGAGCTTGCACAAGGAAGTCAGTGAATTTCAGAATTAAGTGCAAACTGATGTTGATGAGCTATCAATGAGAAAGTCAAAACATCCTTTGAATCAAATAGGTAGGATTGGTATTAAGTTGCAGATGACAAGAGTAGGCATTTGCCATTTTCATAGGCTTAGATAAAAGACAGAAATGGGTGGGTCATGGACCGTGAGGAATAGAAGTAGAAATTGTCACTTTTTTCTTTTTGCAATTGAATTCATCTGGGCTAAACTTTCAAGACAAGTGAATAGCAGCATTATACCTAGATAATTCTGGGAAAAGAGACTGAGAAAGTTCATTAACATAATAATACTCTTTCTGGAGAAGGAATGATTATGATTTTATTATTAGTTATATCGAGTTTCTAGAAATGTGAGAGACAGACACTAAGACTAGAAAAATAAAAAAACAGGATATTCAAATATATGCTAGTTGATAAAGAATACATGGCTGCTTAATTAAGAAAGAAAAAAGAATGTCTCTCACTTTCTATAAAAACTACTTTCTGAGCTATTTAATTATGATTACTCCTGGGAAAAGGCATTTTAATAAGAAGGTTTGGGAATATAGAGGTTACCAAAGTTATGCCCACATATGCTAAACAAGTCTTTCCATCTGAGTAAGGAATTCCCTTAAAAGAAAAAAAAAAAAAAAAAAAAAAAGACTTTCTTCTTTTCCAGCTTCCATTCACCAAGATAAGCAAAGTGGAGACCCTTAAATTTATTTCTAGGAAACAAAGTATACTTCTTTTAAAAGGAACACAATCTGTTATTTAAAGCATTTTGAAAATCCTAACTTCCTTGACACTGAGTCATTTTCATCCTTACGGAGTAAATTCTCTCTCTCTCTCTCTTTTTAATAATACATTTCTACATCACGGTCTTCAGCTAACAGTATGTTACACAGTACTTAGTTCCAAGGAAAACAAAACTGCAGCCAAACACTGAATTTAAAAAGTTCACAGGAGAAAGTAAAGGAGAAGTCAGCATGGAAACAAAATGGTTCTATCCAAGCAGAGGTATTTTTAATAATAGCATGAGAAATGCAGATAGTTGAAAGCATATTTCTGTAGGTAAGATACTTTCCTTTCTCGTTTCCCTATTTTTCCCTGAGCTATAGCCTATTCCTTTCTGTTAATTAAAATAAAAAAGAATGCCTTTTAGGGAAGTCATGGGATGAAAAATTTCACCATAACTATTACTGAAAAGAGATGAAAGCTGCATGAGAACCACGAGAGGTGTAAAGACAAATTCTCTGCATGTCCTTGGGGAGGAGAGAGGTTTTAGATAGGAGAAAAAGTAACAATGGAGAGCAAAAGTAACACTGTCATCTTGGCCTTCCTCTCCAAAACCCATTCTTCTGTTTCACTTGTTGAAAGTTACTAAAGCACATTTTGAAAACATATAAATACATATACACTGTAATATATAATATTACATACACATACACATATATACTTATATATACTATGTAGGATACATATAAGGATGTCACAGTTACTGCATAACCCCCTTTGCATTGCATCGTTTAGTCATTCAACAAATCTTTACCACATATTTATGCCTGTAGTGTTCAAGAAACTCTCCTAGGCACAACCTATACATCGGTGAACAAACAAAGATTCATCTCTACTCACCTGGCTCTTGTAGACCTAATGAAAGGAGACAGAACATAAATGAATAAACATACCAGGTGACAATAAGACCAGGCAGAAGCCAAGAGCAAGAGTAAAGCATGAAGAATCAGTGGCTAATGGCCAGTAGGGGCTGAAAGAGAGCTGTTTTCACATAAGGAGAGATCCTGGAAATCCTTTCTGAAAAAGTGACTTTTTTTTTTTAATGAGAGATGTACACACAGATATCTGGGGGACAGGCTCACCAGAGGAAATAGAACACACAAAGACCTCGAGACAGGAGCAGAAGTGGCTAATTTGAAGAGTCACACAGTGTCTTTAAGCTAATTTTTTTTAAAGGGTTGGATCTTTTTAACCAAAGGTATTTATCTGGTATTTACTCCCTTCCTCTGGTTTGAAATTACCTAAAAGTTAATCACTCCTTCCACTCATTAAAAATTGCAAAGCACATTCTGTAGAGCAATAAGGGCCCAGGGATGCTCCCTTCCCTAAACTCTTCCTCAGTTTCACTCAAATCAACATGGATTTATGGAACAGATCCCACACTCCACAAAGGCACCCTTCGATTAGCCGTTTCACATAGCATAAATTTGTTGTCCCTTTACACATTTTCTCAAAAGTCATAAAATACACAAAGGGCAGGGTTGCCTTTTAACTCCATTAGCTATGAGAAGCATGAAACGTTCATAAGAAAATTAAAGCTTGTGTTTACCATTAGCAAGTTCCCTTTGGATTCTTCCCTCCGCAAACTTTTCTTACAATCCCTTTACTACCTAAACTTTCTCTCTCTCGGATTCTAGGTAAGAAGATGAGCCTGAACAGCTGACTCCCCGGTCCAGAAAGTCCACCAGATGGCAATGGACCAGCCTGGGAAGTCTACCCAAGCTCAGTGGCTGTCTAGTGCTTTTCTGGGAACTGCTTTCAGTCCTTCATGTTTCTTTCCTTCTCCTCCGTGCTATCAGTTGACTAAGAAGGTCAAGGTGGCAGTGTGCTCTGCAGGAAAGGGTCACCAAAATCTATGATTTGGGCCTTAGGCCAAAGGTGTTAACAGAATCCCTGAGGCTCCCACATACTATTTCCAGCCATGCAGATTCTTCCCTAGGGTATGGGGCATAGAAAAGCCAAATGCAGGTGACAAAAAGATTCACCCTCCTTTATAATTAATGGACAAACTGGGAGGAGACTCCCTCAGCCTCATTTTGGTACACCAGGTAGGGCTGATCCCAGGCTTCCATTCTTACCCATAGCCACCCTTCACCACCACTACTCCCTCACGTTACCCACACCCTACATCCTTCCCACTGTGCCGGGCATGAAGCCAGTGATGGAGATACTACTGAAGATTCTAGAGTGGTTACATTACACAGAATACTGCAAAGAGCCACAAAAATATTCATCAGATACATCCCAGGGCATCATAAAGTACTGGGGGGCAGCAGCTGTCACCACAGCTTGCCCTTTACTCTTAAAGGGGGGGACAAGAGAAATGAGTGTTTTTTAGCTTACTGATTCCAGGCTTTCATGCCTCAGGGATCTTAAGGATCTTTCTCAGGATCTAAATATGTTTGCTTTGTTTTTTTCCCCAGAGAAGTTCAGCTTTCTCTTATTCTCCCCATGAATCTTCAGACAAATTAACGGAAAAAAAAAAAAGTTCTTTAGACCCTCTAGCACTGAGAACCTGGAAATTGTAAAGCACTGAATAACTAAAATTAAGGGATACTTTTTTTTTTTTTTGGGTCACAGTCAGTAGTAACTACCTAAATTCTATCCATTTGGCAGAGAATAAATCTCTGATCCTGACTATTAGCGTTCCAACCTAGCATAAACTTCAGAAACATGAGGGAGTGAGAAGACTTCAAATAGAAAGAAATTCAAATATTCTGGAATTTGAAATCCCAGACTCTCTCCTCCAAATCCTTCATCTATTTCTGGTAATTATGATGCTATTCCCACACTCTGATTGAGAGTGTTTCCATAATTCTATTTTGGTCTCTGTTCTCACAATGATAATCATTACCCTAAACCTATGTGTGGCCACTGATGAATCAAACCTTCCATTATTTTTACGTATTACATCCTGATGATCTTGATGACATCAGTTTTGGCAATTTTACTGCCAATTTTCATTTTGGTACTACTGTTAATAATACAATCACATCAATCTTGTGCTTAAAAAAATGCAACATTTCATAAAGAAATGGCAATAAAGTAAAACAAGCTTATGAAATTCGGCAAAGCAGAATTCTACTGAGATAGTCCCAACATATATAAGCATTGTTAAAGTTGGAGGAAGTCTTAAACAAAGGAACATAATTCAACTAAACATTACCAGAAATATTTGATCATAGAACACTTTTGTTTCAAAAGGGATGAGCAGTTTTCCTTGAAACACACTTGAAAAACTATTTTTGACAGTTTTTTCAGTGCTTTTCTTATACATTATTTTCATACAATTTACAAACTCATGTATAATCTCACAAGTTTTTCCTCCTGTATTACTCTTAACAATAAGGAATTACTGAGTCCAAGCCAAATATCATATCCTGAGCAATGAAGTATGTTGGTGAGGAAAAAGAAAGAGATGTGAGAGTTGATGTGTCTTCATGGAATTCACGGTGGTAATTAATGTGATAGATTTATTTCTCTAAAATTCCTTTTTCCACTCTCTAAGTCTCCACCTCATCTAAAAACTGTGGAACAAGAGAAAAACCGAATTTCTCAGACAATCCTACTTTTCTTTTCTTTTTTCAAACTTTTATTTAAGTTTTAATTAGTTAACATAGTACAGTACTGGCTTCAGGAGCAGAATTTAGTGATTCACCACTTACACAGAACACCCAGACCTTAATGGGTGGTGGATATTAATCATATTTTTAAAAGTTGGCTATTAAAAGTTGAATGACCTCAAAATGTATAGTAGATTATATGTCAGAAGTTAAGTTATACCAAATTCTACCACATCTCTTTAATACATAAAATTCATTGCTGCCTTCACATACTCATTCATTCATACATCCTTTCAACAAATATTTAATGGGTACCCACAATAAATCTAGAGCTCCAAGCTCTACGTAAACATAACAAATGTTGATATTGCCAACCCAGAGGCACCACAGGATCCTCAAGTACCTTCTGAACTGTTAATAAAGTGCAGCAAAGCCATTAAACACATGGGTTCTAGGGGGCTGCCTGGCTGGTTCAACTCTCACATCTGACATGGTAGTTTTACTAGACACATGATCTTGGAAAATTTAATGTTTCTGTGCCTCAGTTTCCTATCATTAGAATTCAGATAATAATAGCATTTAATTCATGTGGTTTGGGGGAGTATTAAATGAGTCATTACATCAAGAAGGCTTAGTATGACTTTTGCCTAGCGGATCTTTTCAAGTCTTTGCTCTTTGCGGTTATCAGCTTTTTGCTACTCCTTATGCATCAGGAAGAGTAAGCCATCCCAGTTATCATTACTGCGTGTACCACCAAAGGCACCTAGTAATGTGGTAATGTCACAGTTTGGATTTTCAAATTTTACACAGAAAATAATCAGAATCGGATGCAGTAAACTCAGTAGACTCCATGGTCATGCACATGTGTTATGTTACTGGGAGTCATGATGCACTAAGTTTCATTTTACTCATGAATTTGATCAGATTTTAGAAATTGTGTGTTGGCAGAGGCTAAGGGATGGGTTTCTTCCATTCTAGTTTAATAGAAAGCAACCATATAGATCATCTGAATTACACTTTTTAAAAAGAACCAGAATGTAATAACACCTAAGTAATATTACATAATTATTAATGGTAAAAGAAATGATAACTAACATTTAATGAGCTAGGTAAAAGCCACACTGTGTTTCTTCAATCTGGCAAAGACTCCCACCTTGAGGTATAACATCTATTAGTGGGAAACACAACCAAATTTCCAATGCAAGTGATAGTTAATGCCCTGAAAAAAAAAATAAAATAAACAAACAAAACAAAGCCCCAAAATCCATGTAAGTATTTCTAAAATGATCACAGTAAAAAAGCATTTACATTCTTAGCAACAAAACAAATGCATTTTTCTTATAAACTAGTGAACAAGCCCTAGGACATCAACTGATTAACTCTATCACCTTAACTTCAAATGAAATGCCGAATTTTTAAAAGTCTTATTCAATGCTAAGCCATATTTCTCATTAGCACCAAAAAAACTTCAGCAAAATGACATAATTCTCAACATTTTCCAGGCTACTTCCTCCTCGTCAAACAACTTCACTTTGGGGTTGGTGAGAAAAGGACAGATTCACTTAAGTGGCAGAGAACAATATATGACAACTCCATTACGCGTCCCTTGGGGTTCTTTTTTCTCCTCTCAGCTTGGTATTGCCAAAATTACTTCAGTTCTACTTTCTACAATTAGTCAGTTTGAACAAAACATGTCCATTTCGTCCTCAAATTCTTAAATGTTGGAAATAATTTATTATACGGCCAGAAGATACTCTGTTAGCTCAAGCTTAAGGTAGAATATATATTCCACATCCCCAAATTTGACCTCACCCCCCAATTCTTCTTCATGGCTCCAAGAGCCATTTGATATGCTGAAAGTAATTTCTCATGTTTGCTTATACTGCAACCAAAATTCCTTTCATTAAAAAAAGTTTTCTTGGAAATTTATTTCCTTTGGGGACATATTATGTGGGTCACTAGGGATGAAGGAAAAAAAATTGGAATATAAGACGTTGTAGCAAGAAAAAGGGAAGGGGGAGGGGAAAAAGCAGGAAAACATTATGAGCTTAAGTTCTTTGTTGTAATAAACTCTTTCAATTTCAAACTTTGTGCACTTTCAGTTTCAACCTTAATAAATTCTTTATATTTTATGAGGTGGATAGTGTTACAGGTGCAAAAAGAACTGCCATGCTCTTCTTCATCTCAGTTCTTTCTTCAAGTACTAGAGAAGAGAAACTTACTTGCCTTTTCTCTTTCTTTCATTCTAAGCGCTACTATATATATGCCAGAGCCTGTATTAAAGGCAAAACTTAAAAAAGAGAAAGAACTAAAAAAAGTTAATTTGGAGGGAAGAAACACAAGGACATAGATACACAGCTACTATTAAAAAAAGAATCATTCTGTGTTACAGAAGACCAATTCTGACTCTTGTATCAATTTACCACAGACCTTGTCAATTTGAATCAGTAATATACAATGGACAAGATTCCAGATTTTTAAATTATTTATGTAAATTGAAAACTCCCTGGATATTTTTTGGGGGAAAGGGGAACATCTTGAAGGAAGAATAAAATAAAATTTTTATTAAACACATTTTCTTTGCTTCCAACCATAACTGGGAGTACTAAAGATTTTACCAAGAAACATGTTTCATTATAAACTGTGATTCAGAAATATGGGGAGGGATGGAATTTGACAAAATATTTGTACATCAGAGCTCTATCACAGCCAACCCTCTAATGAAATTGCCACAGAAAATTCTTTAGTTTCTGATCCTTTGTTGAGAAATTTAAGGATTAGGATTGTGGGATTCAAAAATGATCAGAAAGTCACACTTGAAAATTGAAAATTATTGTCATTTATGGGAATTAGGGTGATTTTCCTGTTAGCCTATGTTTCTTTTGTTTGGAAGTGGTCATGAGGGAATGACTGTTCCCCTGATGTTTCTGGCTGTACAAATTGCCCAAGATAGACTCCTTGGAACGGTAGACTCTGCAGTCAAATTTTGTGAAATCAAATCCCTATTTCACTTTTTCTAGTTTCATCAATCTGGGTTAATTATTTTATCATTTCTAGAACTTCAGGGTTTGAATATTACTTGCCATGCCTGGAATGCATTTTCCCATTTCATCTATCCATCCCTTCTCCTCCACCCATCCATCCATTCACTGAATGTCAATAAATATATATATTGAGCACCTCCTCTAGGCCAGGCTTGATACTGGGTACTGGGGTTAGGGAGTAAACAAAGGAGGCCAGCCTTCCCTTCATTCTCCCCCCACCCGCCCTTATTCTTCAGCATGACTGTTTGTTTCCTGTACTTACTACAATATGAAATTATCTCATCTATTCATTTCATTACTTGTTTATTGTCTGTCTCCTGTTCTAGAAAGTGAGTTTGAGGATAGCAAAAACTTTTGGTCTTATTTTCTATGTGCACTGGGCCTGGTACCAGTTAAAGGTCTCAATAAACATTTGTTTAAAGAATGACTGATTGGTTTGCCCAGAATCTGGTCTTTCATCACTTGCCTTATGTGACCAAAGGCCTCTAGTTGTTCATATCATATACATTTTATTCTTTTTCCTTCTTCACAGAACCCCAATTTTTATACAGATGGCAGTGTGCCGAGCTTAAAAATTACATTTCCTGACCTCCCCTTTTCTACAAATTAGCCAGCCGTGGGATGGTCCTGGCCAATGAGATATAAGCAGAAGTCCCTGTGTGAAGCTTCTAAGAAAATTCTTTAAAAGAAGAGACTTGGCTAGCTTGTCTCTTCTGCCCTTCTGCCTTCCCATTCTTCCTGCCTGGAGGGGGTATAGGATTCTGGAAATGAAGCAATCATCATCTGACACAAAATGACCATGAGGGAAAGATAATTGCTTCGGCTCCAACATCCTGAAGCCATGAAAATGTCATTATTGAGTTCTATTTGAGCAAACATGTACAAATGCAACCTTCCCTCCCCCCTCCTTCCCTCTCCTCTCTCTCTCCTCCCACCTCCAGTTCTCAGGGAAGAGCAACAAAAATTAAAGGCAATCAGTATATACCAGCAAAGGCCTTGGAAATGGAAGAGAAACAGATCCACACACATTAACTGCCTTTGGATTTACTCCAAGGCAATATCTTAACATGCCAACTGGAAGATGGGTACACAGAAGGATAACTGATGTCATCAGTTTGATTTTCCATTATGTATATGACACATATCAAATGTAACTTCATGAATTAAACTAGCACAGTACTTCTGACTGACTTGTGGATGTCTCAGTTGCCAAACACCTGGATTTTGAATAAAAAAAGACTATCACTATTTAAAAAAAAAAAAAAAAGACAAATACCCATAATGCTGAGAACCATGTAATACCAGTTTGGAGACCAGATTAAAACAATGTTTCTGGAATATGTTTTGCAGAACTTGTTGGCAATTGTTTCAGATTTAAAAAATCATTAAAACAGATTTTTAGAAATAGTGGGCTAGACACATGTTATTTTTAATACAGAACTTCACATGTCCTTTAATAGCACAACCTCTGAGAAATAAAGCAAATGATTCTCAATTTTCTCAATTTCCCAAATATGTTTCATCTCAGAAACTGAACTCATTTCTCACACAGCATCTTCTGTACCATTAAAGCACAGTTTGTGAAACAATGAAATAAAGAATTTTGTCCTTCAAAACTTTATAGTTTCAGTATAAAAAGCTAAGAATTTCAAAGAATAATACAAAAACAAGTACTTCTAGAGGAGTCATGAAAATGAACATTAACTTTAAAATCCAGCTTTTAGAGTAATTTGTCTGATTTTTGTTTTTAAGAATAAACATGCATAATACTTGCATCAAGAAAGTGAAAAGACAATTCAAAGAATGGGAGAAAATCTTTGCAAACCATAAATCTGATAGGGAATTTGTATCTAGAATATGTGTACACAGAATTCAGAACTCTTTTTTTTTTTAAGATTATTTTATTTATTTATTTGACAGAGAGAGAGATCACAAGTAGGCAGAGAGGCAGGAGGAAGCCTGCTCTCTGCTCCGCAGGAAGCCTGATGCGGGCCTCGATCCCAGGACCCTGAGATCATGACCTGAGCCAAAGGCAGGGGCTTTAACCCACTGAGCCACCCAGGCGCCCCAGAACTCTTAAACAGAAAGAAATTAAGCTAACTAAAAAGTGACCAAAGATTCAATAGACATTACTTCAAAGAAGATATGCAAATGTCCAGCAAGCACATTAAGGAGATGCTCAACCTCCTTAGCCTCTGGGGAAACACAAATCAAAGCAACAATGAGATACAGCACCACACCCACTAGGATAGCTATAATCCTCAATATACTCACACAGGATACAATAAGTATTGCCGAGGATGTGAAGAAATGAGAACCCTCACACTTTACTGGTGAAAATGTAAAATGGTGCAGCCACTTTGAAAAACTAAGTGGCAGTTTCTTGAAATGTTAAACGTATAGTTACCATATGATCCAGCACTTTTCCTCCTGGGTATATAACCAAGAGAAATGAAAATCTAGATCCAAACAAAAATGTGAACATGAATGTCCGGAGGAAAATTATTCATAATAGCTGAAAAGTGGAAATAATGTAAATATCGATTAACTAATCCATGAACAAAATGTGGGATAGTCATATGATGCAATTTTTTAAAAGACTTTTAATTTAGAGAGCAAGAGAGTGCATATGAGTAAGAAGGGGGAAGAACAGAGTTGGGGAGAGGTAGGCAGGATGAATCTCAAGCTGACTCCACCCTAAGCACGGAGCCCTATGTGGGACTTGATCTTACAACCCTGAGATCATGACCTGAGCCTAAACCAAGAGTCAGATGTTTAACAGACTGAGCCATCCAGACACCCAACGATGCAATTTTGTCTATAAAAAGGAATGAAGTTGGGGCACCTGGGTGGCTCAGTTGGTTAAGCGACTGCCTTCG
>PITA01004419.1:108884-123936 GCA_004023965.1 Spilogale gracilis
TAAAAAAAAAAAAAAAAAAAAAAAAAGGAATGAAGTTCTGATATATGCTACAACATGGATGAACTTTCAAAACATTAGGCTAAGTGAAGGAGATCCATCTCCAAAGACTAAAAGCAGTTGATTCTTTCTATAAGAAATGTCTAGAATAAGCAAATCAAATCTATAGACACAGAAAATAAATTAGTAGTTGACTGGGGCTGAAGGTGGTAGGGAGAGAAGCAGAAATGAGAAGTGACTACTGGTGGATATAGGATTCTCCCCCCACCCCCCGGGTAGATTTTATTTGTCAGAGAGAACACAAGCAGGGGGAGTGGCAGGTAGAAGGAGAAGCAGACTCCCCACTAAGGAAGGAGGCCTATGTAGACACTTAACCAACTGAACCATCCAGGCATCTAGGATATGGGATTACCTTAGTGGGGGGATGGTAAAAATGTTCTGGAATTAGACAGCAGTGATGGTTGTACAACTCCGTGAATGTATAAAAACCAATGAACTATGTAATTTAAATGGGTACATTTTATGGTATATGAATAACATCTCAATAAAAGGGCTTTTTAATAAGCATACATATTCCAAACTGAAGATGCTCCTTAAGGAAAAATGTTAAGCATTAATCATCGCTATTTAAACTTGACATTTGCGGGCGCCTGGGTGGCTCACTTGGTTGGGCGACTGCCTTCGGCTCAGGTCATGATCCCGGAGACCGGGGATCGAGCCCCACATTGGGCTGCCTGCTCGGCGGGAAGCCTGCTTCTCCCTCTCCCACTCCCCCTGCTTGTGTTCCCTCTAGCTGTGTTTCTCTGTCAAATAAATAAAAATATTTTAATAAACAAATAAATTTGACATCTTCTGCTAAAACTACTGAGGAACAGAGTAGAGAAGTATAATTAACTTCTCATGTGTAAGATATTTTAGCTGTATTAAACAACAAATATAAGCAAATAAGAAATATGTCTTATTCCTAATAGAAAATGGTAACTGTATGCATGGTATTATTATTCCTATTACTAGCTACTCCGGAAAATATTTAGGAAACTTTCCACTTATACTAGTTCTACCTGCAGAGCTTAAAGCAAAGGGAGATTTTCTAAGTACTTACAGTGTTTTTATTTCTAAATTGGCTCCAGGAATAATTCTCCACTGAAGAGATACAGTATCTGACATTTGGGGATTTGTTATTTTAAACTGTGGTTCACACAGTAGCTTACATTTTCTTTTTCTCTGTGAGTAAAACCTGTCTCAAAATATTTGACTGTCATTACATTAATATGAATATTCAAAGCACTTTAATAATCACATAAACCAATATTATATGCCAAGAGCTATTGGATACTTTAAAGTGTACAATGAAGATGGATGGAATTCTGGCCATCTCATTCTAACAGAGGAGAAAGAAACACAAGTATTTAAAATAAAACATAAGCAGACATTTGTTTTTCTCACTTGTGGTTGGGGGCTTACTGTATGCCAGGCACGCATTAAGTATTTTCTATGCATTATTTCAAAAATCCGCCAAATCATCCTTCTGGAGTAGTATCATTTCCCCTCTCATAAATGATAGAACTGGGACATAGAGAGAGCTCTTTATACTATGTGGATAGTGCCAAAGGCCCCACAGCCAGAATGCGTACACAGGAAGGTCTGCCTTTGAAACACTAGCTCTTACCCTCTACGCTGTACTTCCCATGTATCATGAATTAATCAGAAATATGGAACCTAAGAGGTAAGAGGCAGCAATGAAGGTGGAGCAAAAGACAGGATGTGATATTTGGATTGGTTTTTAAGGTATGCATTGAAGATTGCCAGGGATCAGGGAGAGTTCTAGGTAGGCTGCGGTCAAGATACAGAGATCCTTGTACATAGGGTTAAAGGGTTCATAATATATTTTAAAGGCAAAAGGAAATATAAGACCCTTTCAAGTAAGAATTATACGAACATATTTGTGCTTCCGCATCTATAAACATAGCTGTGGACTGTGTGACAGGGCAACTTGTGGGAAGGAGACTGAGGGCAAGATCTCTTAGAAGGTCCTACTAAACATGGAATGAATAGAACTTTTTGAAAGTAAAGTTCATACTCATCCCCTCATTCCCAAAAGGAAATGTCTAATTAATTCAAGACACATTTGAATTGAAATATGAGCACTGTACCCTTTCACATTCAAAGATTAAGGCCATAAAATACTCATGATCTCATCATGTTGTCATCTGAGGTTGTAACTGTATCAACAGGTATAATAAAAGAAAGAAAACTGAAGCCTAATAAATTAGAGACCCAACAAAAGGAAATATAGAATTGAAAACTCAAAGGTGGGGGGAGACTCTTATACTATTCTTCCTTTAAGTAGGTAATTTAAATCAACCACAGCTGAGCACCTTTAAAGGGCCCTTGAGCCAGAAAATATATCGAAAGGTCTCGAGTAGTTAATAAGCACTCAGATTTCCATTTCTTTAATTACATAGATCAGTTAGTGGTAAGGGCTTGTCCCACTCAAGACAAAGCACTTGAGGTATAAATGTAAATTTGAATAAGAAGATTCTAAAAAATTAATGACATGTATTACCCATTTGAAATAGATTATAACTTATGACTGGAGAGACTAAAAGGGTTAGTAGCCCTGGGAAGAGCAAAGGATGGAAGACTTTAGAAAGCCACATGCTTTGATGAATACATACTTACTATTCACTAATTGAACACTTACTGAGCACTCGCTAACTGCCTGATGCTGGGTTATGTAAGAGAGATAAAAAGCTAAGAGTCTGACTTGAAGGAACCCTCATTTTCTAGAGTTAAAGAAAACATGTAAATGAAGAATTAAAATACACTATTACAATCTTTGAAATATTTGTTCCTCAAAGACAAGAAAGGCTACAGAAACCATTTAAGATGCACTTGGAAGGCTGAAGGGGGTTGTGATAAAATGGAAGAGAAGGAGGTCAAGTGGTTAGGGGTTCATCCCCGGAGGATGGGTCACTGGCAAATGCTCAGAATTTGAAAGCACATGAATCATTCGTTCAGGAAAAGAAGACTAAGTCATCAATGGGCTCTATTTAGGATGCACTAAAAAAGGGCTGGGGGAGGGCAAATTTTGGAGAATCTGATAAGGCAGGCTAAGAACTTGGAATATTTACACCGTGGGCTAATTTAGTTACTGTTTTGTCCAAATTTATTCTTTTTTTTTTTTTTTAAGATTTTATTTATTTATTCAACATAGAGAAACACAGCTAGAGAGGGAACACAAGCAGGGGGAGTGAGAGAGGGAGAAGCAGGCTTCCTGCCAAGCAGGGAGTCCATTCGGGCTGGATCCCAGGACTCCAGGATCATGACCTGAGCCGAAGGCTTAACGACTGGGCCATGCAGGCATCCCCAGATTTATTCTTTAGAAAGATATCATCTAACAATGTATAACAGACTGGGGTCAGATGAAGGTGGGAGCCTGCAGGAAGACCAGAATAAACAATGCCGTAATCTGGGCAAGAGATAAGGGGAATCTGGGACTGGGCAGAGACAGCAGGAATGGGAGAAGATGAGGGACTGGGAGAGAGATTTCTGAGCGGGATTTCTATTTACTCTACGAAGACAAATAAAGGCAGCTTCCGAGAAAGGCAAATCTTACAATCCACATGCTTTCATACAGTACCACAGACATCTACCTTAAAAGGCAGATTCCTTAAGGGCAGGCCTAGGGGCCGATAGCTGAGCCTAACACTGAGTGTCTCTGCCTTCAGAGATGCTCCAGAACAGTTTAATTGCTGCAATGCTGCAATATTAACATAATAATAGGACATGGATAAAGGGCAATAATCCAGAGCAAACAACAGTAAAGCTTGAATTCTAAAATCTAGTTAATACCTTAACCCTGTTATGTTTGGAAATCTCCTCAATACAGCACAGGACCCTTAATACATTCTTATAGATTGACTGAAAAGAGGTTTCCTAAAGAAACTATTACACAGAAACCTGACACCAGGGTGCCTGCTCAACCCAAATGTTTGTCTCCTGTCGGTACTGCTAATGTTCACATTAAATGCTAGTCATCTGCTTGTCACATCCAATTTATATCAACATTGTCAATCTTAATTTGTAAACTCGAGAATAGAGACTTTGTCTTAATTCACTTTAGATCCAAACAGCACTATTAGCTCTTTATAAACGCTGATTATAGCTATTTAAAATAATTTCCAAAATAAAATTCAAAAAAATTTTCAAAGATCTATACAGTCCTCTGACCAGCTGTGGCGTACTAAATACGAGTATGACAAGTGCCAAGCGTCCCTATCTTCATATCCCATACTACAGATTTTGCCAGAATTTACCCTTTTTGTCCAATGCATCTATCATTAGTTTTATTTACAGCTTTTCTATATAGATAGATAGATAGATAGATAGATACATACATACATACATACATACATACATACATACTTTTCTCTATAGCTTTGTTAAAGACGGGCTCCAGATGTCATAATTAACTTTATTCAGAGAACATGCTATAGCCAATAAGCATGAACTCATTAAAAATAAAATTCCGTAAAGTTTCCAATGTATTCGCTTCATATTTTACTGCTTGCTACTTACTTTTATCTCTGAGGGCAGCAGAGGTGGGAACTTAAAGGAATAACTCTATTTCTTTAGCAAGATTTTTAACACAGACACAGCAGACCTGAGAACAGGACATCAGCCTTTTTCTTTTCTTTTTTTTTAAAAAAAAGCTCTTGGGGCGCCTGGGTGGCCCAGTTGGTTAAGCGACTGCTTCCGGCTCAGGTCATGATCCCCAGAGACCGGGGATCGAGTCCCACATCGGGTTCCCTGCTCGGCGGGAAGCCTGCTTCTCCCTCTCTCACTCCTCCTGCTTGTGTTCCTTCTCTGGCTGTGTTTCTCTCTGTCAAATAAATAAAATCTTTAAAAAAAAAAAAAAAAAAGCTCTTATTTCACAGATGCTAAAACAGAATAACAAATAGAAGCCTAAGTCACAGAACAAACAACTGAAAGATCACACAGAATTTTCCATGTAAAACAGAACTTATAATAGTCTGAGGGTTCAAGTAACTTCTTTGGTATTTTAGAAAGCAGTACTCTTGTTGAAATAGTGGTATCATTTAATAATGGCCTGATATCTTAATTGATAAAAAAAATTCCCTAATAAGGATACACTATTCAAATACATTATTAAAGGGCAATTTTTTTCCCAACAGAGGAAATTTCACGCTAAGGTTTAACCTTAAGCTCTATTATGTAAGTGACCTTCAGAAACGTATTTGACTTCTCTAAGCTTCAGCTGCTAAGTCAATGGAGACACTTCTTGTCTTACTCACTTCACAGGGATTTTATGATGGAACAAATGGGACAATGGAGAAAAAAGTACTTTTTTATTTGATGTAATGATTTTGAGTAGGAGAAACCTATTTAAATCTGTGAAGTTATTCCTAAAACTACTGATGATGAATTTTGTAAATGTTAACATGTGGTCAAGCATAGAGAAATAAAGAATTATCTTTAAGATTATTTCTCTTCACGTCAAATAAACATTATTTTGCTACATAATGATGAAATTTAAAAAAAGGTAATTGTTTATAATGTGTTATAAACTAACCCGGAAGAACAAGTATGGGAAATGCGTTCACATAGATAAAAGTCTTTTTTTCCTTCTTCTTTTTTTTAACACAAGGAGCACTGCTTTTGCTGAGGTTAGTAGAACAAATAGTGGAACAATTTTGTTTTGGAATGTCAAAATAAACAGAAATGGGTCTAACTGGATGAAGCTAAGAGGAGAGCTGTATGGGGATCAGAAATATGTCCTGATAAGGAAAACCCCATTAGCCTCTGGGAACTTCATTTTGGGTGACATTTCGAAGGATTAGACCTGTAGATTTTTTTGGAGTGCTTTTCTTGGCTGAAATCTGAACTAGACAACAATAAATCTCTTTTCATGCTCAGGATTCCAATTCTGATTTACTATAAAGTTTTAATTAAACCCAGTCAGAATTTACATTCAATGAGGTATTTAAAAACACAGCCCCCTCCTAGAAAATTAACAAAGCATATTCCAATTAATATACACAGATGAGAAAGCCTAGGGGAGGGCTGGATGGATCCATGTTCCATTTTTTAATTTGTTAAGCTTAGTAAAGCATGCATATTTCTTTTTAATTTACTAATTAATTTTAACTTTAAAAGAAAGGGTAGGATTTTTTAATAGGATTTCTCCGTGATGCTAATTCTTAACAAAATGTATTTCAAAGTCATTAATCTTGATTTGGAGACTTACATTCAATTTTTGAAAAATTAAAAAAAAAATTATAGTTGAATCTATTCTTTGGTGCTCACATTAGATTTATGTCATGAAATACGTACTCTGATTCTTATTTCCCCTTTCTGGAGAAGGGTGTGCCCATGAGATGTAATAAGGTCAACTTTAGTGGTCCCTAATTCCTTGACTACTATGGATTGTGACACATTTTGTAAACTATCATTTCAGTGTTCACACTAAGTAAAAGGAAAGGAATAGTAATTAGGGTGTTCAGATTGCATTGATCGACCAAAGAAATGGCTGAAGAACTTTTACCTCCTCAAGTTCAATTCTTCAATTTTAATAAATGAAATCTGAACCCAAAATGATGTGTTAACTCTCAGGAACTTACAGAGGAAACAATTAATGGACAACGATAACTGAAAATGAGTGATAGTAAAATGACAGTTCCTTATAACAATTCGTTAAATATGATGCATTTACCTTTACAGGAAAGAAATGAACCTGTTTATTTCTAGAGGTCAGCACTGAGCACTAAGGGCTCAGACAGACTGGGCAGCAGACCTGACCCCCTCGTTAATTAATTCCCTCTGAGACGATGACCAGTAATCTCTAATGATGCATTTGTTTGCCAAGGCCATGGCAACAGGGGACCACAAAAGGAGTGGCTTGCAACAACAGCAGTGTACTATCTCAGAGCTCTGTCCGCAAGAAGTCTGAAATCAGGGCGTCAGCAGCACCACCAATACAGGGGAAAAAATCCTTCCTCCTTATTCCTAGTTCTGGGGGTTTCCCAGCAATTTTTCATGTTCCTGGGCTTGTAGCTAGAACATGAAAGGAACATGAAAATCCTCCGTTTTTATACAACTATCTTTCCTCTGCGTATGCCTATCTCTGTGGCCAAATTCCCAGTTTTTTAATAAGGATAACTGCTATTACGGATAAGAGCTCACCTAAAGACTTCATTTTAAACTTGATTGCCCCTCTAAAGACCCTTTTTCCAAATGAGGGTGCACATTCGGAGGTACTGGGGGTTAGGATGTCAACATCTTTTTCAGGGGGATGCAATTCAATCCAGGGGGTCTTAGTTTTGGGTCTTAGTTTTCTCAAATACAGTTAGTAGACAGACTACCTACTGGGTCTTTCAACCATTTAAGGATGAAGCAATTTTCATTTCTTCAAAACAAAAAATATACTTCCTGAGTGGTATTGACAGCACCTGTTGAATGAAAGGTCCTGCTAAGCGCTGTGCTACCCCCTGCAGAAAAACCTGTGAAGGATCAGTTATGTTTAGTGACTGACCCTATGGTTCATCTGCAAGATTAAAGATTGAGGACTCCTGGACTAGAAGATCTCCCCAGGCCATTCTAGCCAGACTTTTCAATTCCAGAGCAGTTTTTAAACCTACATTCTTACTCTATAGATGAAATCAACAAAGTAAGACAAACTTGTCCAAGAATTTTTAACATGAAAACCTAAAAATAAGGAAAAAAATCATCCTCGTAAGAGTATTTCCAATATTATTCTTATTAACACCTTTTCTAACATTCTTCAATATCCTGAAACTAGAGTCCAGTCTCTGCATCCATTATACTGCTTCTGTAAATATGTCCTTCTTAACATATGCTCACTTTGGTAAGTCAGAAGTGTCAGCAAGTCCTGTTTGCTAGGTTTACACTCCCAGCTCATTCTGCCTCTGCTGTAACGTATGCTCTGGGAAGATCACGGACCTCTCCCTGCCTCAGTTTTCTCAGCTGTCAAATGGGGATATTAATACAAAAATACTATCAGGTGCATATGGTGAGCATGCCTTAACTTAGCTTATTACTAAATTAGTATAGATGCAATAAGGACTAGATAGCTAACGACCACATCAAAGATTTTGAGCATTACCAATACCATCAAGGTTACAAAGAATCAGTCATCAAAGGAGATCGAGAATCCTAGGAGAGAAGCAGAAGCTGTCACCCATTTACCTTGGCTAGCCACTAGATGTAACTCGTCTGTTCCTGGAAGTGTAATTCTAAGTGTCATCATGCCTCCTGGGCTACTGCACATCTGCCACCCTCTGAAAACTTCTCCATACATTAGTCAATGCCAGGGTGCTAGTTTAGATCACCAAACGTGGCCGTGATCTTCACAATGCTAGTAGGCAGGATTTCAGAACAGGAATTAAGTGAGAGCAGGGCTGCAAGGAAAAGACTGAGAAATAGCAAGTCAAATGAAAACCAATGTGACAACCTCCTGGGCTGCCAATCATTCCCGACCTCATTTTTTAGCAACTGAGAGTAACTATTCTCAACAGCAGTGACCAGAGGAAGCCGTCAAGGTTGTCCAGGTCTTCAAAGCCTATATACTCTTTGATGGTCCTTTTTTTTTTTTTTTTTCCCCAAAGCAATCTCTACACCCAACGTGGAGGTCAAACTCACAACCCTGAGATCAAGAGCTGCAAGCTTGGACACCTGGGTGGCTCAATGAGTTAAGCATGAGCCTTCAGCTCAGGTTGTGATCCTAGAGTCCTGGGATCGAGTCCTGCATTGGGCTTCCTGCTCAGCAGGGAGTTTGCATGTTCGTTCTCTCTCTCTCTCTCAATCAAATAAATAAATAAATAAATAATCTTAAAAAAAAAAAAAGTGTCATATGCTCTACTGACTGAGCCAGCCAAGCGACTCTTTTATGGTCATTTTTAACCCTACTCAGAAGATTTGGGTTCTTTTTTTTTTATTTATTTAAAGATTTTATTTATTTGACAGAGAGAAACATAGCTAGAGAGGGAACACAAGCAGGGGGAGTGAGAGAGGGAGAAGCAGGCTTCCCACTGAGCAGGGAGCCCGATGTAGGACTCGATCCTGGGTCTCCAGGATCATGACCTGAGCTGAAGGCAGTCACCTAACCAACTCAGCCACCCAGGCGCCCCAAGATTTGGGTTCTGAGAAACTCCCTCACTTTTTACTGGAGTTTGGGCCTCAGAGAATGGAGCACTCCCAGCTGGACAGGAAAAGCCTGAGAATGTTCTGTGGGGTTTGCTTTTCTTTTTTTTTTAAGTTATACCAACACACATGAAATGTCTGCTTCTACATTTTAGCCACCTCAACATATGAAACCATGAGTTTAAACAGTAAAATAACAATATAATGGGGGGAGCCTTGCCCCTGGCATCAGGTATTGTAAACATCAAGGAGTGCCAGTGTAAACTTTTATTCAAGAGACTGGGTTCTTTGTCAAGCAATGCCTTTCTTCCAAAACATTCTTCCTGCCATATGGCTGCACCCAGCCAGCTGCAGATCTAATAAGAAAGCTCTTATTCATGTTGTATAATGTTTTACAGGTTTGCTACGGGGGTCACTCGCTGTGAGTTCTTTACGTCAGAGTCAGAGCTCTAACAAACAGAGAGCAGAAAGATGCCAAGAAATGTAGGCTGGGAGGGGAGGAGGAACCAGGAAAAAAGACAGGAAAGGGCGCATCCAGCTCAGGGCCTTTCTATTTATTTTGCACTCACTGAATGTCAGAAGCAAGGCTTTTATTATTAGGGAAGCAAAAGAGAGGAAAGGGGGCAACTATCAGGTTGTATAAACATTATCATCAAATATAAGATTAGATATGTTTAACTAACTCTCTCTCGACTATCTCATTTAGAAAGGGGAAATGGATTCATCTTTTCAGATGTTCGGTAGCTATTTTATAAAGCTCCTGCAAGCTAGTGTATTCTTCATGTTAAAAAATACAAAGAAAAAAAAAAAAAAGATTTCCTAATGGCCCTAAAACACAAAAATCTTATTAGGTTCATCATTTACTTCACCGAGAAACATGGATACATCACCGGTTATAAACACTGTAATATCAATATAAACCCATGTTGACATTAAATGAGATTTGGCAAGAAAAAAAGTGAGTTTAAGATGGCCATTAAATGGGGGTGACTGGGTGGCTCAATCGTTAAGTATCTGCGTTCGGCTCAGGTCATGATCCCAGAGTCCCAGGATCGAGCCCCACATCGGGCTCCCTGCTCGGCGGGAAGCCTGCTTTTCCCTCTCTCATTCTCCCTGCTTGTGTTCCCTCTCTGGCTGTGTTTTTCTCTGTCAAATAAATAAAATATTAAAAAAAAAAAAAAAAGGATGGCCATTAAATGTTTTCAGAAGTAAATGAATGACAGCTTTTGCTTATCAGGTCCTCTACTCCAAGGACCACATGCTTGGTTTCAAACTCAATATATGGATTTGTAGATCATTCCTGAAACACAGATCTCTGCTGCCAGATGCACAGAGGTTTAGAAGGCACATTATGTATGCTCATATTATCTTCCTTTCCTATGTTAATTTGCTTTAATTGCAACGTTTTTTTACTTTAGCAAATTTGATAGGACAGCAAATTTCCAAGTGCATTTTTAGACTCTGGATACATTTTAAAAATGTCATTCCAAGTAAATGAGTTTCTTAAAAACACTACAATGCGATCTAAATAAAAAGAAAGTCTTGCTGGTCCCTTACAACAGAATCTAAAAGCCAAGAGACAAGTAAGTGCCTACAGAGTTGTTGACGAGAAGTCAACTTCAAAATAATTTCAGAGGGAAAAATAATTTAGGGGGAAAACAGCACCAACAAAACAGATCATAAGAAACCTCACAGGGTGCCTACACCAATGTGTAAAGTCAATGAAGGTATGTATCAATCATCATATATGATGTTGACATCCCATAAAATGCTCAGACAATAATCTTTGCATGAATTGAGAGGAAAAGTGACATCAAGACTTTGCAAATATCTTACTGGTGAATTTTATATTAGCATTCAAAGCCTCAGCAACTTCAAAAAAAAAAGCCCTAGAGTAGAAGGGTATTTTTTCTTACTTGTAAAATATATTGTTTTTCAACCCTATTATAAATACTCAGAGGAAAAGCAAAAATCTCCAAGTGGGAAATTTTCCTTTGGCTCTCAATACTGATAAGATAGTAATTTTTAGTAACTCATTTTCTTGTTTTATAGTCTTATTTTGCCAACTCTCCTCTTGTCTCTCTTTTAATCACTTATCCTCTCATACTTTTAGAAGTACTTTAATAAACTCAGCAGAGGGCCCAAACCTAAAGAAAACCTAAAGAGGTATTCTGCAAAGTCTGTCAAATTTTAATATCCCCCTTCCCTGTATCCCAATGCAATCAGCACTGTTACACAACAGAGTAGGAGAATCCTGCGAAGACGAAATCTTAATGGCCAGTGACTAAGGTGCTATTCTGAAATCGCGACTCTCACATTAAAAAGTCTTTGTTTAAGTAAACTTCCATGTTGTTTCAGTGGAAGCTTCTTAGGAAGGTGTTTTGAAAACACACAGTAATAAAGTGAAAGATGATATCAAAAAGGCCCAAGAGAAATTAGGATGTTTCCACTCTGAAAGATTTTTTAAAAGGATAATAAAATTATTACTCTTAAAACCCACCATTTGACCTTTACATTCTATCTTGTTGGCAACATTAGGTCTCTCAGACATAAAATTCAACATGATGATAATAACAAAAATAGTAACCATGGGGCGCCTGGGTGGCTCAGTTGTTTAAGTGACTGCTTTCGGCTTAGGTCATGATACTGGAGACCTGGGATCAAGCTCCACATTAGGCTTCCTGCTCGGCGGGAAGCTTGCTTCTCCCTCTCTCAGTCCCTCTGCTTGTGTTCCCTCTCTCGCTGTGTTTCTCTCTGTCAAATAAATAAATAAAATCTTTTTTAAAAAAAGTAAACAAATAATGTCTGCTACACTTTTCTAAGCAGGCTACATGGGCAAATTCATTAAATCCTCACAATGACCCTCCGGGGTGGATAATATTATCATTCCCTTTATATACAGTAAGATGGAGAAACTGAGACACAAAGAGGTTACTGACCTGTCCAAAGGTCCAGGGCAGAGGTGCCTGGGTGACTCGGTCAGTTAAGAACCCAACTCCTGGGGGCGCCTGGGTGGCTCAGTTGGTTAAGCGACTGCCTTCGGCTCAGGTCATGATCCCGGGACTCCAGGATGGAGCCCCACATCAGGCTCCCTGCTCAGCCGTAAGCCTGCTTCTCCCTCTCCCACTACCCTGCTTGTGTCTTCTCTCCAGCTGTGTTTCTCTCTGTCAAATAAATAAAATCTTAAAAGAAAAAAAAAAAAAAGAATCCAACTCTTGGTTTTGGCTCAGGACATGCATGATCTTATGGGTCAGGGGACTGAGCCCTAAACTGGGCTCCGTGCTCAGCAGAGAGTCTGCTGAAGATTCTCTCCCTCTGTGCACTCCCCTCAAATAAATAAATAACTCATTAAAAAAAAAATAGGACAGCTATGTGGCTTCATACTCCTAACCACCAGACTAGCAAACATAGTTATCTTGAGAAAAAAGGAAGGGGATACGATAGATCAGGAATCCATAGGGAACCTCCAAGACTCTGAAATGTTTATTTCTTATGCTCAGTGACTAGTCCATGTGTGTCTGTTTTATACTTTATTACTTTTCTTATTATTTTAACTATATATATACTTACAGTTTTAGATATACAGTTAAAGCAATATATATTTAAAATAAAATACATTTAAAATAAACACTACAGATGTTCTTTTTAATGTTATAGTTCACAGTTTAAAATCTAAAGAAAACAACAATTATAAAAATGTTTACAAGCTGGCACAGGGTTGGATTTGAGAAGCAGACAACGGACATTATCATCTTTTAGTGAACACACATCATGATTTTTGGTAATTTGGGGTCAAATTCTGAAAAGTATATGAAGATTTCCTGCTCATCTAAGAAACAGGCCATGGCTTCCTCAATCAAAAAAAGATAATTAGACAGAACATCATTAAAATACCTTATGGCTTTAGAATTTTAGGGCTATATAGATTTGAGGGAAACCACAATTGCTAAGAAAACATGTCACTCAAATCTAAACACCATCAGCAGTACAAGAATGTGTTAAATCAGGAGCACTGATGATGACTCATTTTAGTGAGTATATTTCCTATGGGCTCCCTCTCCACTCTTTCTAAGGTTCTCCTGTAATGGGTAGTTCCACAAGTGAGCTTGCTACGGGAAGACCCAGGTTCAAGTCTTGGTTCCTCACTAAAGAAGTAAGAGATCTTAGGTAAGGGCAAAGAGCGTTTCTACAAAGTGAATCATATACTGATTTTCTTTCATAACTCAGATTTTAAAGACACTTTTTGTTTTCAGCAATACCAAACCCCCCTCCACAGGAGAGGTACTGTTTTCTAAAGGAAACCCCAAAAATCATAGTTCCACTTGGAAATTATAAATTTCATTGTTGCTTTGATCAGTAACTCAAGACATTCAAATGATCACACCAGAAGACAGCCAGTACTAGAATGATAAAAATGAACATTTTATTTCAACATTAAGAAAAACCTCTGTCAGGGTAGTTCTAACGAAGCAAATCTCTAAAATGACCTAGGTACTATTAACTTACACACACACACACACACACACACCGTGCAAACCAAAAACTTAATTTTTCCTAGCTGTCTGGACCAAAGAATTTTCCTGATGAACATCCAGGAAAGGGAAAAAAGGACAAAGAAGATTAAAGATGGCAACTAAGAAAAAGGAAAAGTAGCAGTTTTTTCCTTAAGCACAGTTTTGTATGCTGTATGTATGATCCCCAAGCTTCAAGGGGGGCCGGCAATGGACAGCTGAGGGAACCAGTGATCCCATTAGCTGGGAAGGTATACACCATCTGACCTTAGGACAAGAAGGCTTGGCCTGTGAGTCAAGAGGAATACTGTGGCACCAAGGAGATCCAACAAGAAAAGTGTAAATCAAAGAAAAGAATAAAACTTGGGAGTAAGGCAGGATGCTACCACCTTAACATATAAATGCCAAAATAAGTATAGCAAAATACGTTTTTGCATTCATTACCTTCTCACTGTATTTTACCTGGCCCTCTCCTCCATTGTTGGTATACCCCAGGACATTAGTCAACTTTCCTCCTCTACATTCATTTCCTTGGTCATCACTATAGCTCATTTCTTTATTTACCACATTTATGATGATCACTCCCCAGTGAATAGTTCCAGCCCCAACCTTCCCCCTGAATGGCAGGCTCATAGATAACTCCACAGATGGCCAATAGCCTTTCAAACTTAACATTTCTAAAATCCAATGTGTTATTCTTCCCCCAAAACCTGCTTTACCCCACCCCTGCCCATTTTGTTGCCTACCATCTTACTATGGGTATTGTCAGCCAATCAACGGTTGCTTAGGCCAACAACCTTAGAGTCATCCTGCAAGCTCCTACCACATTTCCAATTAATTCAACAACAAATTCTGGAGTTTCTATCTTCAAAATACATCACAATCCCAAACCACACACAAACTCACGACCATCTCTAACCTAGATTACCACAAAGACTGTCCCCCAAATACTTCCGCTTGCTTCCTCACATCATTCAAAAAAGAGGCCTTCGGAGAAGCCTCCTCTGACCACGCCACGTAAAACCTCACCTTTGGACACCCTATCTCCTTTCCCTACTTCATTTTCTTTATTGCACTCCGCATTTCCTGTTGCACTTAATCCTTTATCTGTCTTCTGCAATAGTTGTCAAACCTTTGCAATCCTCAGGAAGGCTTTTTGAAAGACAGATGTCTGGACCTCACCCTCTGAGTTTCAGATTCAGTAGGTCCAAGTGAGGCCTGAGAGTCTGTACTTCTAACAATCAGCTAGTGCTGATAGGTCTGGGGATCACACCTTAAAAGACCTTGCCTTGGAGTATAAAAGCTCCTCAAGAGCAGGGCTGCTGTCTTTTTTTTTTTTTTTTTTTTTAAGAATTTTTTTA
>PITA01004420.1:0-45529 GCA_004023965.1 Spilogale gracilis
CACCACAATCCCTTATCCACACCCATTTCTTGGACCCGTTCGGTATTCGCACACTGCAACCCCCTTCTTCAGGCTCTCCGGGGTGTGTGCCTTCCCCCTAGTCACTTGCCGTGTTTCTTGTGCTCTGGTACTGTTCGGGCTTTATTGGACTGCTGAGCTGGTCGTTACTCTTTGGTTTCTTCCCTCTTTCCCTCCCGCAGAAGGTGACCATGGTCTCTGCTTCTTGGACCTTTTACCTTTCCAGCTAAGAGGACCTGAAGCATCTGGCGCTGCCTGTTGACCAGTGCCAATTCATTTACATCTCAAAGACATTAATGCCTTACACTCATTGATGAGGACCGTTCCTGTTCTTGGGTTGTGTTTGTATGGTTCCTTACTTCAGATACCTATGCCGGTGAAGCATGGTTCCAGAAGGAAAATACCCAGTAATCAGCCTTTTCCTGCTGGGCCCTTCTTTGACTTCCCTGCTAGCCCCACCCCCACTCCTTTATACCCCATTCTTTTAGGCTTTATTCTTGAATATATTTTTTTAATAAAATATTAAAAATAAATACATAAAATATTGCGCCAGTGGGACGAAGTGGGATCTTTTAAAAACATGCAGATGTTTTAGAAGGAAATAGAATGAAAATATGAGCAATTGGAAAAACCGTCTTGAACTTCCTACAGAATTATAATTTTTAAAATTGTGTTGGTGGATTTGGATTTAGTAATTTCAGGTTGCCAAAAGTTATTCAGTAAACACTGTACTACCATCCACTGTAAAACATCAGGTTATTCTTAATATTTGTATGTTCACTGAGGCGTGGGCTTTGATATCGAAAATATGGTGGCTTGTGATTTCAGCATAGTTTGCTGAATTTTAAAATTTTGTTGAGTATGGTGGTGGTTTCTTTTCTTTCTTTCTTTTTTTCCCCTGAGCTTGCTTCTGCATTTTGTGTGACCAAATTGACAATTATATCCTGATTCTAGAACTGATTATATTTCAGAGATTAACTTGTATTGTTTCAGAGAGCAGAATTATGATCTTTGGGTAAAAGCTCAGGGAGGCAGATTTCCAATGGTTGTAAGGAAGAAATTGTAACAGTGAAGTGGACTGCCTTGCAAAAGTAGAGTGTCTATTGCTTAAAGTAGTCAGAGAAGGGCCTTTTGCTTGGGATTTAGTATAAGGAATTCCTTCAGTGGAGGACTTCTGAGCTTTTTCCAACTCTTAAGATTTTGAGATTTGAGAATAGTCGCACTTCAAACCTGGTAAAACATTTTAAGGTCCTTTTTTTTTTTTTTTTTTTTTTTTTTTTTAAAGATTTTATTTATTTGACAGAGAGAAACACAGCCAGAGAGGGAACACAAGCAGGGGGAGTGAGAGAGGGAGAAGCAGGCTTCCCGCTGAGCAGGGAGCCCGATGCGGGACTCGATCCTGGGACTCCGGGATCATGACCTGAGCCGAAGGCAGTTGCTCAACCAACTGAGCCACTGAGCCACCCAGGCGCCCCTTAAGGTCCTTTAAGACAAGTATCATATGGATAGAAACTTAATAAACTGATTTTTATGTAGTATTTTATGCTAGTTCTTGGAAAGTTGACATTTCATCAAACCATCTTACTTCTCTCTACTGGTAGACCATTTGAGGATAGTGATCACCAGACCTGATTTTGGCTGAGAAAGCAACTGAAAGTTAGTAGAGTTGTGCAGATATACTAGAAACCAGTATGATAGTAATATTTTCCCTGGGCATTGTTAAAAAGGTAGTTGATAATAACATACATATATCAAGTTATCACACTGTTTCTTTTTTTTTTAAGATTTTATTTATTTGACAGAGAGAGAGATCACAAGTAGGCAGAGAGGCAGGCAGAGAGAGAGGAGGAAGCAGGCTCCCTGCTGAGCAGAGAGCCCGATGCAGGCCTCATCCCAGAACCCAGAACCCTGAGATCATGACCTGAGCTGGAGGCAGAGGCTTTAACCCACTGAGCCACCCAGGCGCCCTATCACACTGTTTTTTGAGTTGAATTATTAGTATACAGTAAGGCCATATCTACTTGATACGACTTAATTGGCCAAACCTTAGTTATTAGAATATTGAGGTATGTTAATAGCCACTTTTGAGATAGCTAATTAAATTGATCATGTGGTAAGCTTGGTTGTTGAGCTAATTGATTGATATTTCTACATCTACATGCTATATTAGTGGTTATTTCAACTGTTTATATGTGGCACTGAGTGTAAAGGAATCCTAGGACTGGTGTGTGTATGGGTGTAGGTGTGTGTATTTGTATGACTGATGAGCCAGTTACCTTTCCCCTTAAATTGTCTTCCTATTTCACTTCAGAGCTATGTTCAACTGAGTTGTCTTGTGGTTCTTGTGTTCCAATATTTTTTGGCTGCTCTCTGACCTGCATATATTTGCTGTTGTATCTTTTTTTTTTTTTTAAAGATTGTATTTATTTATTTGACAGATCACAAGTAGACAGAGAGGCAGGCAGAGAGATTGGAGGAAACAGGCTCCCTGCTGAGCAGAGAGCCCGACGCGGGCCTCGATCCCAGGACCCTGAGATCATGACCTGAGCTGAAGGCAGAGGCTTAACCCACTGAGCCACCCAGGCACCCACTGTTGTATCTCTTATTGCATGAATAGGCTGAGTTGTTTGTTTTAAAGGTAAAAGAGAGGGAAAAAAAAATTCTAGAGAATCATGAAAGGAGATTTAATTTTGTGAGACTAGAAATTTAGATTTTTTAAAATTAATCATTTTAAGCATCTTATTTTACTTTTTTCACTGTGAGTGTATAGGGCATTTTATACTGTTAGCTCTTCAATATTCATTCACTGGGGATTAAACAAATCTATTGATAATCTGCTGGGTATGAGTGATTATTACAGATAGTAAGATGTATAAGATATTGGTCCTGTCTATCAGTATCATGTAACCTTGGGAAGGGATAGGAAGAAGAACAAATGTGAGATGAGAGCATAGAAAAAGAGAGTGAGGGAAATGAACTGTATGTACATGAAAAATTAGTTTGGAATAGCCATAAGTATTGCTGAATTCATATTAAGATAAATTCACTAATGGCAACATTTCTAGGGTTTTTGTCTACACTAGGCATCATGCTAAGTGCTCATTTACTCCTCACATCATGTCCAAAGGAAATTGCTATTATCCCTGTCTTACAGATGAAGAAACTGAGGCAAAGAAACAAAGGCAAAGAGCGTCACTCAGCTGTTGAAGATGTATTGAACTTTAGAATCTTCCATCTTTTCCTTTGTGGTTATCAAAGAGAAGTATATATAGTATGGGACAAGATTCAGACTTAGCCTTGAAGTATGGGTAGAATATTTATAGGCTGGGGTAGGGTCTGGGAAATAGAGAATATTCTAGGTAGAGAGAAGCTGCATTACCAAAACTTACAGGCAGAAAAGCACAAGGCATATCTGAAGGAATTAACTAGACTAGTTTGTAGAAGGATTTCCTTGGAAGAGTAGTAAGAGATAAAGTTGAAGAGAAAGCTGGGACTGCACAGGGACTGCTGAGTTTAGGAGTTTGAACTTGATAGGGAATGTAATGGAGAGTCTAAAGAGGTTTTTGAGCAGATAGGATCACAGTGGTGTTTTAAGAAAATTGATCTGGGAGCTCTTGGCCAGGGGGATTTGAGAGAGGCAGAGGGAGGCCATGAGTGGAGCCAGTTGGAGGCTATTACGGTAGTCCAGGTGTGAGATAATAAAGGCCTAAACTGGGGATGTGAAGTGGTAATGAAAAGAAATGGACAGATGTGAGGGATTATGGAGAAAACACAAAGAAACTGGGAACTGATTAGATATAGTGGAGGAGGAATCAGAGATGCCAACTTTGGAAGCTGTTGCTCTTCTAAGATAATAGATGTTTCCTAATTAATAGGCATTTTTTTTTTACTTCTGTTATGAATTTTCTGAATGGATACCTATGTTGATTGTGGTCATATAAACACAATGAAATATCATAGAAATATTTTACTTTTCTGTAGTGCTTTATACTTTTCAGAATGTTTTTGTGTTTGTGTTCTAATTTAACTCTAGGGCAGTCTCATAAGTTATGCAGGACAGGTACCAAGGTTAAAAGACTTGCTGAAGGTTACAAAACTGGTTAGTGTAAGAACCTGCACTAGAACTAAGCTCCTTGGCTCCTGGTCCACATCTCTTTCCGTGATGTAAAACATATGAGTTTCTGATCCTGAGAACTTGTCTGCCAATATAGTAAAGGAACCAAGACTTGAGATATAATCAAGAACTCCTACTCTTTGCAATTCATTTATATTTTAACCTTAACTAGAACAGAATGATCTAGGTCTCTGCAAATCATTTTTAGGTGATACCGTTATTTGAAGGCTATTATCTCTTTGTTTAAACATTAATTTTTAAAACTTGGATATTTGGGGCGCCTGGGTGGCTCAGTTGGTTAAGCAACTGCCTTCGGCTCAGGTCATGATCCCGGAGACCCGGGATCGAGCCCCACATTGGGCTCCCTGCTCGGCGGGAAGCCTGCTTCTCCCTCTCTCACGCCCCCTGCTTGTGTTCCCTCTCTGGCTGTGTTTCCCTCTGTCAAATAAATAAAATCTTAAAAAAAAAAAAAACAACAAAAAACACACAAAAACTTGGATATTTAATTTCTCTTACTCTATGAAGATTATCAAGAGCAAAATAGGAATGGAAAGTGTGGCAGGTGCTGCTAAAGACAGGCTGCTTTCAGTTCTGGGAAATGATAGCTGATAGTTTTATAGAAAGGGAGGAAGAAGAAGATTATAAATAGCTAGCGTAAGAAAAAAATTTAGCAGTTATGGTAACATACTTCTTAATTTAAGGACAAATCCCTTTCTAAGACCTGGTGGTCCCTCAGAGCTACTATTATGTGGTCATAATGATGACCCTGAATAATCACAATAGGGCTTCATCTTGTTTTGTCTTCATTTAAGCAATCAGGATTGAGTGAATTGTATTTTAAGATAGATATCCATCCAAGTTTCACTGAAGTTTTGAAGTTTATGATGTGTATTTTAATTAACTGGGGAAATTCATTTCCATATATGATGCTGGATAAATATTATTGAATTATATATGTATTTTATATATATTCAAATATGACCACACCTTTTCTCAGAGAAAATAAAACCATAGCAAATATGAACTTGGTTTGTCTGAAGTATAACTACTTAAAAGTGATGCTTTTTAATTTTTTGAAGACAGCTTTAGAAGTTTTCTTACACTACAGAAATAATGGTCGTTATAGGAAATTTTGGAAAATACAGAAAAGAGAATGAAAAATATATGCTCTACAAGTATATATGTATTTTACAAAGCTGAAATGCTGCTGTCTGTATAATTTTGTATATCTGGTTCTTTTAAAGTCTACTACATATCATAGATATATATCTATGTGCCATAGCACTTAAATGGCTGCATTGGGCAGTTAGAACTCATTCTAACTGTTCCATTATTGTTGAACATCTGGGTTTTTTTTTTTTTTAAGATTTTATTTATTTATTTGACAGAGAGAAACACAGCTAGAGAAGGAACACAAGCAGGGGAAGTGAGAGAGGGAGAAGCAGGCTTCCCACTGAGCAGGGAGCCCGATGCGGGGCTTGATCTTGGCACTCGGGATCGGGACCCAAGCCAAAGGCAGGCAGACAGACGCTTAACAACTGAGCCACCCAGGTACCCCGAACATCTGGGTTTTTTCCAACTTTTTTTCTTTTTCCTTTTTCTTTCTTTCTTTTCTTTTTTGCTGTTCCAAATCACACTGCAGTGAACATCATTGGGCATACATATTTGACTACATTTTGGAACATTTATTAAGATTTCAAGAAATATAATTACTGGATCACAGAGTATAAATAATTTTAAGACTCCTCTTGCATATTTATACTTTCTAGAAAGGTTATGCCAATTAACATTTATTTCAGCCAGCATAGAGGAAGAATACTCATTTCTCCTAGCCTTATAACACTGGATATTCTCATTTCATATTTAATCATTAGTAACTTTCAAGGATAAAGAATATTACCTCATTGGTCTTATATATATTTTATTAACTAGGCAAGTTGAATATTTTTCAGATGGTTAGGCATTTCTGTTAACTTTTTTTAAGATTATTTATTTATTTATTTGACAGAGAGAAACACAACTAGAGAGGGAACACAGCAGGGGGAGTGAGAGAGGGAGAAGCAGGCCTCCCGCTGAGCAGGGAGCCCAATTCGGGGCCGGATCCTGGGGCCTCCAGGAATCATGACCTGAGCTGAAGGCAGTTGCCCAACTGAGCCACCCAGGTGCCCCATTTCTGTTAACTTTTTAAAAGATAGCTTTTCTGAGGTATAGTCTACAAAATCTAAAGTAAACCCATTTAAAAATTTTTTTAATAATTGTATAATACAGTGATTTTTAGTAACTTACAGAGTTGTGCAGCCTTCACTATAATTCTGTATTTCCATTTTAGGAGGTATTTGTTCATTTCAACCTGTGTATCCTCTTGATATTTTATGATTATTGACTATTTATTAGCACTAATTGCTTTTTAATTGTTTGTATTGCCCTTAGAATGAAGTCTACACTCCACAGAGTTTTGCTAACAAGACTTTTAATGAGCAAACCTTGCTTTACCTCTTCATCCTTGTCTCTCCCCAAGTTCCTGCCTTGCACACTGCTCAGTCAAGCTGACATGCCATGCTCCCTTTGATCTCTAGGCTTTTGCCCATGCTGTTCCCTTACCTGGAACACTTTTTGTTTCATCTCTTTACCTGACGAATTCCTACTCATCCTTCAGGTCCCAGATTAAATGTCTCTTCTTCTGGGAAGCTTCCCTGACTCCACTCTCAGACTATGGTAGTTGCTCGTTCCATGTGCACCATAGCACCTTATACTTACCCATTGTGGCTCTTATCTCCTTAATTTACTTGATTATTTGACTGCTATCTCCCCACCTAACCTTTAAGCAGGGACTAGGTCTGTTTTTATAATTTTTTTTATCACCAAGGTCAATAAATTTGACATATGGATCAATGGATGATGAATCGATGAATATGGTATTATTTAGCACACTTTTACATTTTGAGTTCTTCCATTGTTTTTAAACATTTTTGTTTCCAGAAGCCTAAAGAGTATGACAATGGATACATATTGCTAAATTGTCCCCCAGAAAGATTGAATGAAACTTCATTGACAAACTGTGAAATATACCATAGGTCAGATACATAAAAATATAGGCTCCAGTGCACCCTCATCAGCCCTGAGTATCATCATCATCATCCATTTTCTTTTACAGTAAGAGCTATTGTTTATTGAACACTTATCATGCACCAGGCACTATGCTGAGTACTTTACATGCATTATGTTATTTAATTTTTATATCACTCCTTTGGTTTAGGTATTCTTATTATCTCTGTTTTACAAAGAAAATTGAGGCTCAGGGATGCCTGGGTGGCTCAGTTGGTTAACCTTCTGCCTTTGGCTCAGGTCATGATCCCAGAGGGCTGGAATACAGTCTGGTATCAAAATCTGGCTCCTTCCTCAGTGGGGAGCCTGTGTCTCCCTCTGCCTGCCATTCCCCCTGGCTCAATCTCTCTCTCTCTCTCTCTCTCTCTCTCTCTCTCTCTCTCTCTCTCAGACAAATAAATAAATCTTAAAAAAATAAAATAAAATTGAGGCTCAGAGAAGTGAAATGAGTTACCCAAGATTATAGGCCTGATGTCTAACCCGAGAACCCTTTCTCTTAGCCACTTGTATTTTATCATTTTAATTTACATTTTTTTGGAGGTTAAACATTTTTTTCAAATATTTGCTACTGTATGTTTCATATTCCCTGTTTTGTAAGTCATCCGTGTGATTAGCTCAGCTTTCTCCATGGATAGCTATTTTTGCCATACTGAGTTGTAAATATTTTTTAAGTACTCTACACCCAGTCTGGGGCTCGGACTCATGATCCCAAGATCAAGAGTTATGTGCTTTACTGACTGAGCCAGAGAGGCTCCCTGATTTATCATGACCTGAGCCAAAAACCAAGAGTCCGACGCTCAACTGACTGAACCACTTGGGTTCTCCTTATAAATATTTTTTATACACTAAGAATATTAACCTTTTCCTGTTGGACATTTGCCTTGGCTTTTTTCTTTTTTTAATTTAATTTTTAAAAAAGATTTTATTTATTTATTTGTCAGAGCACAAGCAGGGGGAGAGGCAGGCTCCCTGCTGAGCAAGGAGTCCAATGTGGGGCTGGATCCCAGGACCTTTTGATCATGACCTGAGCCAAAGGCAGCTGCTTAACCCACTGAGCCACTCAGGCATTCCTGCCTTGTTTTTTCTTTGTAAACTCTTTTTTTCTTTTCCTGCCTTGGTTTTTCAATTGCCATTTTGTTTTATTTGGTTTGTTTTATTCATGGATTTCTAAACATTTAAAAATTTTAATGCCATCAATTCAAAGCTGTGTGTATATGTTTTTCCATTATTTTTTTAAATTTAGTTCAATTTGCCATCAATAGAGATATATTCACCTATATTTTTTAAGTTTTTTAGTAGTTTATTTTTATATTTAACTTTAGTCATCTGAAATTAATTTTACTACACGGTATGAGGTAAATATTAAACTTATTTTGTTCCAAACAGTTAACAACTTTTCCCAGTTCATTTTATGAAACAATCGCTTCTTTTTTCTAATGGTGTGTAATTCCACCAATGGGAAATACTAAATTGGGGTTATAAGGTAAAATATGTCCCATTGAAGTTCCATTGCTAGTCCCACAGGAGTTTAGTTAGTTTAGCACATATAACTTAGTATTCATTTAATTCCATAGACAGACTTCAACTAGCTTAGGCTTTAAAATTTGACTCAAGTCTTTGGGAAGTCCAGAGTAAGAGCAGTGCTTTGGTAATCAAAAGGTGTGTTGTTTCTTGGCATTTCTGTCTGGCTTTAAGTGAGACGGAACAGGGGTGCCTGCATAGTTTGGTGGGTTAAGCTACTGTCTCTTGATTTCAGCTCAGATCATGATCTCAGGATCCTGAGATGAACCCCCTCCCCAGCTCAGTGGGGAATCTGTTTGAGATTCTCTCTCTCCCTTTCACTCTGTCCCTACCCCCATCAAATAAATAAATAAATCTTTTTTAAAAGACCAAAGGGAGCAGATTCTAGATTATGTTGTCTGAAAAAGGCACCATGCAGAGTCCAAGCTGCCTTCCTATATAGCACCATTAAATTCCATTGCTGGTACCAGGAGCTTGGTTCTTTACTATTTTCCGTTAAATGTCTGCTGTTTTGCTGGCTACACATTGTCTGGCCCATTGTAGACATTCACATATCTGTGTTTTTAACTAGTTTGCTCATTCATTCAAGAAACTTAACTATAGTAAGGAAACTCTAATTTAAAAAAACCTCATGTCATTATTGATAAGACCCATTACCCAATCTGAAATCTGCCGGAAGTCAAGTGTACATGGGAGAGAACCAAAGATTCTTGTTAATCAGCAAATATTTAATGAGTGCTATTTTGTTCAGGTAACCCCATCCATTCTCTTCTCCTGTTCTCAGCACTGTGACCTTTTCAGATACTTTTACAAATTGCCCTGCATTTTCTTACCCAGCTGAGCAGCACAGCTGCTGTTCACAGTGCCCTTCATTTTACTGTTTGTCAAGAGAAAGTCTGGTGAGGTGATCTTGGCTCTGGATTGTATTGAGCGGTTCCATGGTTCCTAAGATTTCCTGAAAAATAGGAAATATCTCACTGATTGGGAGAGAAGATGCTTGGGAACAAATGGCAATATATTCTGTTCCAGCCTAGTTTTTTTTGGAGCCGTTTGATATAATTTTTTAGAAAAAGTAATTATCTTTTTGTGTCCTGTGCTATACTCAATTCTAGAGGTATCTGTTTATTTACTTATTCATGCCAGGTTTAGGGATCCAGTAGCCAGTTAGTCCCTGGCCTCAGGAAGCTTTTAGAGTATAAGTGGAAAATTTGGTATTAAAAGAGTAATTAGAGTATAGTGTCGTAATTGCTTGTGATAGAAGCCTTGAGGAAGAGAAGGCCAGCAAGGATTTCTTAGTTGAGCCTTAAAACAGAGTGAGTGGGAGTTGGCCTGCAAACAGAGGGTTGGTTAGAGGTGAATAGCAGGAGGGAGGAAAGCATTCTTTTTTTTTTTTTTTTTAAGATTTTATTTACTTCAGAGAGAGAGAAAGAGAGAAAATTTTACTTACTTCAGAGAGAAAGCGCCTGAGCAGAGAGGAGGGGCAGAGGGAGAAGCAGACTTCCAGCTGAGCACGGAGCCCAATGAGGTACTCCATCCCAGGGCCCTGGGATCATGACCAGAGCCTAAGGCGGACACTTAACCCACTGAGCCACCCAGGCACCCCAGGAAGGGAGCATTCTTAAGCATGAAGTTAAAGCACAGGGATTAGAAATGGCAGATGTACACTGAGAACCACAAGCAGTATAATGCTGATGCCTCACGGAAGTACAGAAAACAGAGCTGAAGAAGTAAACATAATTTTTCTGAATTACAACATCTACACTGTTACTTTTACCTTTCATGTAATGTAAATGTTCTCTTGACTTTCCTTTAAAGTGAAATTTGTTAAAATTTATTCTAGCGGCAAGAAACCTTAAAGTATAACTGTCCTAATAGCTACCTAATGTTTCAAGTGTTTGCTTTGCTATAGACACTAGGTTCATTGTTAAACCGGCAACACAACAACCACTTGAAGGAGTACTATTATTGTTCCTATTTTACAGATGAAGAAACTGATTTTTAGAGAGCTCTCTAGACTCCCCTACCTTGGAGTGGCAGAGCTGGTATTTAACCTTTGGTTGTCATACTCAGAGACCAGTTATCAGACTAAATTACCTTCTGGGTTTTAAGAGTTAGTCTCTTTGTCTGGGTGCTGTTTGATTACTTCTTCTTCTTTTTTTTATTATTCAGCTCATTTTGTATCATGTTTGCCCTCTTTATTTTGGATCACTGTGATTTGTGCATTTTGCTACGTATGCCTTTGTAGTTGATAAACTCATTTGAGAACCTTCTCAAGCTCTGTGGGATGATATAAGGCATTATCCTTGTCTTAGAATTTACAGGTGTAGTGGGGGGAGGTAGCTATACACTAAGCATGTATAACTGATAAAAGTAGTATAATGAATGCAATAGGAGTGGCAAAACCAAGTGTGTATAGGGAAGAAGGTGTCGTTTCCAAAGAGGATAATGGATAGGGAATGTGGAACAGAGTAATAGGGAAAGATGGAGGAGCAAAAGATCGTTGCAGCTAAAAAAATGAAAGATATGTTAATTGACTTCTAAATATTCATCCCTTTCAGTTCCATTCATAATTAGAAGCCAGGTGTGTTTTTTGTTTTGTTTTGTTTTTTCCTACAGGGTTGTTATTGTAAGACATTGCTATCTAAGGCATGGTAGCTAGATACTCAAGCTTCTGTCTTTGGAAAACATGTTTGTAGTTGTTACCTTGCCCCTTGCCGATTCGCCCTCCTCAGCTCCATACATTGCCCTAGTTAAGGAAAAAGAAAATCCAACCAACCTCTTCTTTACTGCTTCAGACAGACAGGGGAATGTATGAAATTACATTTAGTAAAGTTTAAGGAAAGACATCTTTGTGCAACTTATTGGAGCAGTGATTCTCCAATTACTGCTGCAGACATTTCTATAGAAATACCAACAACTTGGGTAAGCCCTGTCTTCACAATTATGATACTTACCATATCTCAGGCAGAAATTAAAATAAAACACATGTTAGCATCTCATAACATATCTTAATCTATTAAGGAAGTTCATTGATTCTTTGGGGTTTGAGAAAGCGATTGTGGTTTCGAATAAAAATAGTGTCTGCCAGTGATTCTAATATAGACCGTATGGTGGGGAAGCTCTAATAGTATTTTCATTTCTCTCTTCTTAGGTTTCAAATACCTATAGCAAGATGAAGTAGTCCACTACAGTGGTTAAGAGTGTAAGGTCTAGAAAATAATCTGCCTGAATCTGAGTCAGATTCACTATACTAGACTTAGACCTAAGTCACTTAACTGTTCTATGCTTCAGTTTGCCCATCTGTAAAATAAGGGTAATAATAGTACTTCTTTCACAGAAATAAGCGTTAAATGAGAAAATGCCTTAGCACTATGTCTGGCACCAAATAAGCATGCATTCATGGAGTAATTGTTTTTATAATGGTGATTTAGGGTTGCTATTTGTCTATTAAGCAAATTTTCATTAGAACACACATTAGATAGGGAAGATGCATGCTTTATGACAATATAACTTAAACAGATAGCCTATTTCAGGGGTTAATTTTTCTACATTTGTTTTCTTTCTTTTTAAAATTTTTTACTCCATAATAGCTTTATTTTTTAAATCAGGGAGTCCCAGTCTCCATGACAAAAAGTATGTTGTGTATGATCTTGTGATGACCCTGGAGCACCATACAGAATGATTAATGCAACTGTAATCTTTAAAAATCTCCTTCCCTTGAGAGCTTATTAATTTACTAGGCCATGCTTAGTAGCATATTAATCCATTGGATGTTCTGCTGTATGGTAGGACAGATAATTGCAAGTGGTCATCTTAGTTTGTATAGTCAAATAATAGACTGAACGTGTTGGTGTTTTTAATGATTGAGAATATAAATCATGTGGCAGAGTAGAACAGAAATTTACAGATTTTTTTTAAATATAGAGAATCTGAGGACATTGAATGTATTCATGGGTTTAAATATATCTTTGTACAAAGAAACAATAGGTGAGAAGAATGAGCTGTTTAATTCAGCTATACCAAACAGTTGGCAGTTGAAATTGAATGCAGCTTTTAGAAAATGCAATTCTAAACCAACTGAATGAAGTCACATATGATATAACAAGAGGTCTTTGGTTCAGACTTTGGCTTCATTTTGATTATAGTTTTTATTATTGAACCCTGTTAGAAAATACAAACAACCTATTTCTTCCTTGAGAGAGTACTGGAAAAAATTGCCCTAAATTTTCTATGAGCACAATATTTTGATTTGTCTTCTTGATCTGTCTTACCCAACCTGCAACTTTCTCAATTTTGAGCATTTTTATGCTGATTCTGTAGTTTCCAATTAAACTCCAAAGGAAACTATACTGATGTATAGTATAGTTTGATGTTGCTCACCAAATTAGTCTTAGCTTTGTGTCCAGCTGTCCTTTCAGGTGATTCAAGGCACTTAGAGGAAGACTGTGTTTTAACAATTTCCAGGCTTATTCTTTCTTTTTGTTTTTTTTCACTTTATTGGATTACACTCATTTGCAAACATTTATTAAGTCCTGTGCACAAGACTTTATATCATTTAAGCTACTAGTACAGTCTACCCTTTTTAAAACAAGTTGCCTTATCTTGAACATGTGATTTAGAAAATTAGATGATTGAGCTTCTGTGTTTTATTCTTTCCCATTTGATTCTGTACTTTTTTATTTTGTATTTTATTTGTGGCTTACATTTCTAAAATAACCATAATAGTGATTCTCTAATTATAAATAACTTTTCTGCAGTAGTTGTGTGGACTCCAAAGTGAAACCCTATATAGAATTAGATCATATGTGCTCCTGAATTCAAAGATGAAGGAAAAAATTAATAAAATGGACAGTTGCTTTTGGAAAATATTTGAATGCACAAAAATGTTCTTAGAAAATGTATGGGTCAGTAGTAGAGAAAAATGCCTTGTAAGATATTTATTTCTTAACTCCTCCCTAAAATTACTAAATTCTGTTCCCTCATTTTGCTTCTTGCCTACTTTACTTGATTTATTACTGGCTTTCTGAAATACCATTTTGGAAGTTGAGAGCAGAATTTCTTCAAGATTATTTGGTAATATGACAGTGATATTGAAATAATGAGGCTTTTTTTTTAAATGCTGCTAAACCTTTCTTGATTATATTCCTCTGAAGAAAAACTATTTTATACGCTGGCCCTCATTCAGTATACTTTTATTTCCTGCCAAATCTGGAGCCAGAAGGACAGTTTCCCTTTCTGGCTGATTTAATGATGATTTTATATCTTATATACTTGTTCTCAAGGAACTGGGCTGCATTATGGCACAGTGGCTTAATTGGCTATAGGTTTTAGATTCTGAAGTTAAAATCCCAGCTCTTCCACTTACTAAGTGTAGACCTTGAGCAAATCACCTTTGTAAGTTTCAGTTCCCTTATCTTACAGAATAATTTGTTGGCTTTTTTGAAGTAACTAAATGACAGCTTAGGTCAGTGTCTAGCACTATAGCATAGTGGGTGTTCTGTAACTGCTAGTGACTACTGCTGTTAAGTAGATTTAATTCTTTGTTTTTTGCACAGTATTACATACATATTTAATTTTAAAAGATTATGATGGGGGCCCCTGGGTGGTCAGTTGGTTAAGCATCTGTCTCTTGATTTTGGCTGAGGTCATAATGTCAGAGCCGTGAGATGGAGCCCTGCATCCAACTCCATGCTTAGCTGGGAGTCTGCTTGAGATTCTCTCTTTCCCTCTGCCCCTCCCTCTGCTCTCTCTCTCTCTCTCAAATAAATAAATCTCAAAAAAAATTATGACAGTTTGGTTTCCAAAGCATATTTATTTTTGGTGAAATATTTTCATCTTTCTTGCGTCCAGTATGTACTACTCTCAGATGTGTTACTTGATGAGAAGTTGTATACCCTGAATTCAAATGGACACAACCATCCTTGTAATGGTAATGAAGTACATTTGAAGGTAGTGAAAACTGTAGTTTGTGGTTATCTTAATTACTGTTAGAGCTATTAAAATTCTTTTCAGATAAAGATACAATGAATTTTGCACTGAGGTAGGTCTACATTTAATGCTCAGTGGGTACAAATGAGTGATATTTAAGAATTCAGACTTTGTTTATGTTATTTTCCAAAGAATTGACAAGAAATAGTCTTTTGGCAGTTGAGATATATATGATTTCTTGGAGCTGTTTCTAGTGAAAAGCTACGTTATTTAGCTCTCCTAAATGACAGCCATCTTGAAATCTCCCACATCATCGTCCCCCACCTGTGACTTCTGAGATTCTGGCTTAATTGCTTTGGATATTGGAACCCTAATTTTTTTCCAGTAGTGATGTAAGCTTACCCTGCTGCTAAGACTACAGAATCACAACCCCAATTTCTTGTTTGAGGGGTCTTGGATGCAGCAGTTTTTATATTTCTTTGCTTCTCCTATGTAAGAAATGTAAGTTTCTTAGACTTTTGATTACTATCAAAATTTTAGGGTTTATTCATAAATAATGCTTCCTAGGGTTTCACAGAATTTCAGAACTGGAAAATTGACTACTCTAACTCCTTATTTTACTGTTAAATAGTTTCTAGAGTTTGGCTCCAGGGATATAGTTTAGAATAACTCATTTCTTGAACAGTTTCTGTTCTTGAACATTTCTTGAGAGTTTCTGCTGCATTGTATCTTTACTAGTAATTGATTGGAGGTTTTCTAGGATGCTAGAAGTGACTACCTGGTTTCTAGGCTAGACATGCACTGAAATGTAATGCAGAAGAGCACACATTTAAATGTGGCAGTGGGATTAAGCAGATGAACAAAATTAGTGAAGCTGGCTACCTGGGGGCCTTTGGTAATTTGGAGACTGAGAACTCCGTTGACAGGGGCTGTCAATTATAACCAAATGAGAGTGTAGACCCAGTGTTTCCAGAAGAGTCTTCTAGTTCAAGAAACACTAGTGATGCAGATTGTTATGTGAAATCTCCTGATTTTTAAATGTTGGCAACTCAATTGGCTGGAAATTATTTTTGGCTATAAGTAACAAAGACCAAATTGGAACCATAAGAATATTTTCCTTATCTAACAGAAGTCCAAGAATACATAGTCCAGGACCAACTCAGTGGCTCAACAATATCATAAGGATCCAAGTTCTTTACAACTTCGTACTCTGCCATTAACAATGTAATGATTCTCATTTTTATGTTTGTCTCCATATAAAAATTGTCTGTTGTAGCTCCAGCTAGTATATCTGTGTTTGATGCAGGAAGGAGTAAAAGGTACAGTGCCAGAAATTAGCTATACCTTTGATTAGGAGTGCATAAATTTTCCTGGAAACAACCCCCCCATTCCTAGCAGACTTCTCTTTTATTCTCTGGCCAGAACTAGATTACGGAATTACTCCTTGATGCAAAAGAGCCTAGGAAGGCAAGTAGATAACTTTCCATCTTAATCATTGAGTGGCAACAAGGGAGAAGGGATGTTGTAGTAGCTATTGTCAGCCTTTGTCTATCATTACAACTAATGCAGATTTAAAGGAATGTATTTTGAGAGCTAAACAGAGCGTCTCTGTGGCCCAAATGTATTTTGTGGGCCACCAGTTTGTGAGCACTTTATAACAGTATTTTTTTTCCCCCACTTGCTATGCAGTCATGGCTTCTAACAGTTATTTTATTAGGTTTCTAAGATAACCTGGTAGAAAAGAGACATTTTTTTTGTAATGTGAAAAGAGTGTTGAACTTAAAATGAGAAAGCTTGAGTTTACGTCTTGGTATATATAAAGACTTACAGCAGAGTGATACTGGACCAATTTGCTTAATCTTTCTGAGCCTCTGATGCCTCCTCTGGAAAATGGGCATATTGCAATGTAGCATAGTAATTGAATGTGGAAGCTTTGGATTCAGAAAGATCCAAGTTGGAATCTTACCTCTGCCAATGCAAGTCGCATGATCTCTCTGCCTGTTAACCCTAAAAATAGGGTTAATAGTTGCTTAAAATACTTTGGGACTTAAGTTGCTTGGGTCATATTTTAGCACTCAAATATATTCAATCATATATAGGGTAAGGTATAAATATAGTTTAAGAAATTGCCATATGTGGGGCGCCTGAGTGGCTCAGTTGGTTAAGTGACTGCCTTCGGCTCGGGTCATGATCCCAGAGACCCGGGATCAAGCCCCATATCAGGCTCCCTGCTCGGCGGGAAGCCTGCTTCTCCCTCTCTCACTCCCCCTGCTTGTGTTCCCTCTCTGGCTGTGTTTCATAAATAAATGAAATATTAAAAAAAAAAGAAATTGCCATATAGGAAGACAAACAGAATTTCCCCTTTTCTCTGAAAGGAAGTATTTATTTTGCAGGCTACCATGGGCAGGGATGTACCTACTTCACAGAGTCTTTATAAAGACCAGATGAGACACAGTTTGGTCCTAACTTAGTAGGGTTCTAAAGTTAGCCTATAAGGCAAAAATTAAGTTATAGTCAAAATTATCTCTGGAAAAAACTCTTCAATCACCCGTGAAAGACAATATATATGGTTCTGTGCGTACAGTTTGTAACTGAGACTGTCTGAGGGAATGTAGTTTCCTCCATCACATACTCACTTTGTGACGTGCATTTGTTGAATTTGTAATTTGCAGGTAAAATCATGTGCACTATAACATAACTTATATTTTCGTATTTACTCTCTTCTAAATTCATATAATCAAATTAGCATAAATGAAATGTACATTTGATTCAACTCCAGAGTTATTTATGGGATACTCGTCATAGAACCTGGCCCTTTTAAGCCTTCAACAAATGGTAGCTGTTAATTTTACCATCGGTACAGCATGTGATGTGTGAGAATGAAGAATTGAATTTGTCCAGGGCTCATCTAGGCTCCTGATGTGCAGCATGGACCAATGATGATTCTTTTTTTCTGTCACACCAGCTAAAACTTAGGCAAAGGAATAATGTCACTGTTGAGGAGTTAAGAAAAAGATTGTCAATTGTATTTCAAGGGAAAACTCTAACATAACTGCCTCCAAATATAGGCTAAAATTAACATGACCTGAAAAAAAAGTGAATCTTTTTTTTTTTAATTGTTTAAATTTTGAGGTGTATCATTTACACAGAATATTTTTAAAGAGTATTTTTATTTGGGGAATGCCTGAGTGACTCAGTCAGTCAAATGACCAGTTCTAGATTTCTGCTCAGGTCATGATCTCAGCATCCTTTAATTGAGCCCCTCCCTCATCCAGCTCTGTGCTCAGCAGGGAGTCTGCTTGAGATTCTCTCCCTCTGCCACCCCCCCCATTCATGTATGCTATCTCTCTCTCTCAAATAAATCTTAAAAAAAAAAAAAAACTCAGGAAACAAACTGAGGGTTGCTGGGGGGTGGGGGGTAGAGATAGGAGGCTGGGTCATGAAAAAAAATTAATAAAAATTTTTAAAAATGAACACAGGGGGAAAAAATTTATTCTGGGGCACCTGGGTGGCTCAGTCAGTTAGGTATCTGGCTCTTGGTTTTGGCTCAGGATCCTGAGATCAAGCCTGTGTTGAGCTCCCCATTCAGCCAGGAGACAGCTTCCCCTCTCCCTCTTCCTCTTCCCCTCCCCCAGCTTGCAAACACTCTCTCTCAAATAAATCTTTTATTAAAAAAGAATATTTTGATTTTAATCCTAATTTTTTTTGCTTCCTTTCAATGATGTAAAGGTTTTCCAAAGACAAAGTGATATTAAGTGGAATGCAAGATGTTAAGAAACCTGAATGGTAAAATTCATCTCGGATTAATTCGCTAAGATGTTAACCATTTTCAACTAAAGCTATACTGACCCGTAAATAGTTACTGGTGATATGTTTTACAGTGTTGATACATATGTCCAACAAGATCTTATACCACTGAGGAAAAGTACTTTTTGTACTTATATTTATTTATTTATTTATTTATTTATTTATTATTTTTTTTTTTTTTTTTTTTAAGATTTTTTTATTTATTTATTTGACAGAGAGAAGCACAGCTAGAGAGGGAACACAAGCAGAGGGACTGAGAGAGGGAGAAGCAGGCTTCCGGCAGAGCGGGAAGCCCGATGTGGGGCTCGATCCCGGGTCTCCAGGATCATGACCTGAGCCGAAAGCAGTCGCTCAACCAACTGAGCCACCCAGGCGCCCCTGTACTTATATTTATTGCTTAAAATACTTTGGGACTTAAGTTGCTTGGGTCATATTTTAGCACTCAAATATATTGAATCATATATAGGGTAAGATATAAATATAGTTTAAGAAATTGCCATATAGGAAAACAAACAGAATTCCCCCCTTTCTCTGAAAGGAAGTATTTATTTTGCAGATTACAGTGGGTAGGAATGCAACCTCTGAATGTTTTTTTTGGAGGATCTGAAGTTATAAAGTAAGAATAAGAGTGTTAGGGACACCTGGGTCGTGCAGTGGTTAGGCATCTGACTCTTGGCTTCGGCTCAGGCGGTGCTCTCAGGGTCCTGTGCGCTTGGCTCAGAGTCTGCTGGAGATTGATTGTCCCTCTTCCTCTGCCCACCTTTCTCATGCTCTGTCTCTTAAATAAATAAGCTTAAAAAAAAAAAAAAAAAAAAAAAAAAAAAAAAAAAAAAAAAAAAAAAAAAAAGAATGATAGCAAAACTTTAAGAGCAATAATATGCTTTTTTCCCCAAGTGCTGTCAAGTGTTTTCTGCTGAATATACAGTTGTCTAAACTTGTACCTTATCATTTGTTGCTTGGTATAGGGTTGTCTTGTTTTTAAACGAAGGAGGAAAATCTTGTTTTAAGGTGACTCATATAATGATGTGGCATGTTAGTAACAGGGTGGTGTTTCTTTGCTCAATATGAGCACTAATAATAACATACTGGCAACTTTCCCATAGAATTTAATTCGTGTTTGGGAATTCTTAGGAATCTGTGTATACAGGGTCCACGTTCCACAAATTCTTAATCATAAGAATGGTTAAGTATCATTGCTATGTGACCATGGGAATTTAAGGTGTGGCATTTATAATGTATGAGCTATAATTAGCTTATACTTTTAAAACTTAAATATCTCTCAAACTCTCTCACCTGTGGTTATTTGTCTTCTGTCCTTTGAGACCCATTCGTTTATGACTGGATGATTTATCCATTTATAGTTAATTAAGTTTACCTACTGATTCTTATTGCATTTTTTTTCTTTTAAGATCTTACTGTGGGGGCGCCTGGGTGGCTCAATCATTAGGCGTCTGCCTTCGGCTCAGGTCATGATCCCAGAGACCTGGGATCGAGTCCCGCATCGGGCTCCCTGCTCGGCGGGAAGCCTGCTTCTCCCTCTCTCACTCCCCCTGCTTGTGTTCCCTCTCTGGCTGTGTTTCTCTCTGTCAAAATAAATTTCAAAAATATATTTAAAAAAAAAAAAAAAGATCTTACTGTGGTTATGGAACTAGATCTCATGGAAACTCGATTTTGATATCTTTATAATGGTCTCTACATTCCCATGATACCTGGAAATACTGTTTGCTAATAAAAAGGGAACAGGTATGGATAACTGGAAAGATGTATAGGCATTTGTTTTTGTAGTTACAAAGATTTAGAGATTTTTATGATTTCCTGTAAGAGAAGTTGTATTGAAACTTAAACTCAAGCCATTTTTACAGTAAAGAAGAATATAGTTTTTATTTATTTATTTTTTAAGATTTTATTTATTTATTTGACAGAGAGAAATGCAGCTAGAGAGGGAACACAAGCAGGGGGAGTGAGAGAGGAGAAGCAGCGAGTCGGGGGCTGGATCCCAGGGTTCTGAGATCATGACCTGAGCCAAAGGCAGATGCTTAATGACTGAGCCACCCAGGTGCCCCAAGAAGAATATAGTTTTTAATAATCTAGAACTAAGAGAGGTTTGGAGGAACTCTTAATGAAAAACTGGGAAAGGATTGAAGCATGATTAAGATTTTGGCGGGATTAATGCATTTTGATTGTGATTGATTGGCAGTCTTAGAATTAGAGAGTTTTTAAAAATAAAAAAATGTTTAAGAGCAGATGTTGACAAAAAATAGCAAATTTGGTTTGGACCTCATTTTTTTTTTCTTATTTGGAAGATTTCAGTTAGTTAAGGAGTTCTAGGATATAGGATAATAAGACTAATTCTTTTGATAAACATATCAGAGCTTGTATATTTGAAGCACTGTTGTCTAGTCCCTAAAGAAAGTAGACAACACACTTGTGCAAATGATACAGTATTTACTTAGCATCTTTGGAGCTCTGTTTTTTGTTTTTGTTTTTGTTTTTGTTTTATTTTGTTTTGTTTTGTTTTGTTTGGCTTTGCTCTCAGTTCTTTGAAATATCTCCAAGGTAGCAAATCTTCCTTTGAAGGTAAATTTGGTCTTTGGAAATAGCCAGAAAAATTTGTATCTGTATCTGATGATTATTAATTAACCAAACCAAAACAACTTTTTAAAAAAGATTTTATTCATTTATTTGACAGAGAGAAACACAGCTAGAGAGGGAACACAAACAAAGGGAGTGAGAGAGGGAGAAGCAGGCTTCCTGCTGAGCGGGGAGCCCAGTGTGGGGTTCGATCCTGGAACTCTGGGATCATAACCTAAGCCGAAGGCAGATGCCACCAGGCACCCCCCAGACCAGAACATCTTAGTTGATTGTCTTTTATACCTGAGGGGTACAAGAATGTCAAAAATAATCTGGTCCTGCCTTCAAGCTGTGGGACAACGTTTGATGCATAATCTTGGTGCAGATAGCACGTCTGTGCTTGCCTGACTTGTTAAGGGTTTTGGTCAAGAGAAGCAATGGAACCTAATTCACAAAATTAATACAAAAAGAAGGAAATGAAAGTAGGCTTGTCTGTAAGATAGTAAGATAAATTTTTGTGAATCAGGAACTAGCTTAAGCATTGTTTCCAAGCAGATATTCCCAAAATGTTTCAAGTAGTAGGATATCATAGGACCTCTCAAAATTACTATTTGGAAAGAACATTCATTTAAAAATATACATTCTGTTTTGTTGGTTAAAAAAGAGACTTTCATTAGTTTATTATTTTATATGTTTAGGTTGAATTCTTTATTTTTACCATGAGAGACATTCTCAAAAACTATTCACCATGTAAATTAACATAAATTTTTGTCTGTTGTTTCCGACCTCTCCTACATGCCTTTACCACTTACTTTTTTCTTCTTTTTTAGTTTTTAGGCTAAAGAAGACTGTCTTCTTTCCCAGAAAATATGGGGGGGAAAGAGGGAGAATGAGGTAGTAAAACTGAAAAATATTTTGAGCTGATCCATCTCAGAGACAGAGTAGTTAAAATTAGATACTTTTTCTCCCTAACAAAGTTAAATGATAGATACAACCTCCAGAATGAAAAGAACAAATTATTGAGGTGGTTTTTAGGGGAACAGGAAGTAGATGATAGATAAGGTGAGCTTATAATTTATTATCCAAACCAGGAAAATAATGAGAGTGAAAGGGGTGCTAATAATAATTTCATTGAGTAACAGATGTTAACTGGAACGTGCAAATGAGGACATATGGTGACCCTAAAGATAGAGCTGGAATTTACCTTGATATTACTGGGTGAGTTTTCACGAGGGGGAATATAGTTTATTTGGAGTTTGTTCCCATTATATTACTTTGAAACTACCTCACCTAGGTTAGTTATTTCTCAGTTTTCTCTTAGAAATTTTACACATAGACATACATATACACACACACATATATATGGCATTATATATTGGGGTTATTGGTTTAAGGGTCAGCCTACCTCAGAGGTCAGAAGCTTTTCTTGCTCATATTTGTGACCTCCTTAATATCTGGAATATAAAAAAATACATGACAGTGAAGGAATGTTAATCTTATTTAATTATAGACTTCCTAATTACTAAAATAAGGCTATTCCGGGGCTGATAATTCTACCTAACCAGCTTGAATGTTTTGCTTGTATTTTATAGTATTAAATAGGTTGAGAATGAATATTTAAATTTATAGGCTGTGTTTTACATTTGTTATAGGGAAAATTTAAAGGCTGGGAATGAAATAACATAATTAAATTCATGAAAAAGACCATTTGGAACCAGCAGTAAAGTGGATAGGAGTGTGGTTGAACTGACTTTATGAACAGAAGAATAGCATGTGCAAAGACAAGACAGTATGATCATTTGTAGAAATACAGGTGATCTGATTTGACTAGAGTGGAGACTATGTTGGGTTGGAATATGGAGGGAGATGAGATATAAGATACCAGATCATAAGGAGCCTCACATGATATGTTAGGAGGTTGAATTTTATCCTGAAAACCATGAGGAAATACTGAAGAATTTTAAGCAACGGATTAATATGATCAGATTTTGTACTTTAGAAAGGTAGTTATCTGGAAATGTATTGGAGGAAGTCAGATATAAGTAGTAAGTTGGTGGGCAGAGAGAAGAATGTGTATGAATGTGAATTGAGTATTGCTTCAGTATTCCAGGTTTGGGCAGCTGGTTGGAGAGTAGTGTTATTCACCTACCTAGAGAGTATAGGGACCATTTCGATGGTAGGATGAGAGGTGAATTGAAGGTATATATGAAGTAATTGGAGGTATATCTGAAATAACCAAGGGAAATTCCTAAGGTGGATAGATATATTTGCTGCTCAGCAAGGAGATCTAGCTGGAGACATAGAAAATGATTGTGACCACTTATTGAACTTTCATTTAAATGTGTAAATACTTTGTAAATGTGTAAATACCTGTGGTAAATACTTTATGTATATTATGTCATTTAGTCCTTATAGTTATTATTATTCCCATTTTATAGATTAGGAAACCAAGATCCAAGGTTACACAATAAGTGGCAGAATCACTTGTTGACTCTAAGGTCAGGTTAAAATCACGAGTATGTGACTGAGTGATTAGGATGAATGTATAGGGTGGAGATCAGTGGAGGACTGGGAGGTGACTAAGGCATGAAATGAGTGGAGCACTAAAAGTGGGGGACAGTGGAGGAAGAAAATCTTGCAGATAAGACTGGAAAATAACATCAAGAGTAATGTTACCCAAATTATGTTCCTCAATTAATTTGTCATATAAGATGGTTTTTTAAAAGGGAGAAAGCGTTCTAGAGTCAAGTAAGTTTGGGAAACACTGCAGAACTCCATCTTGTAGAGATATAATGAACACTAGTATTGATAGGAGAAATCTTAAAAATCCTGTACTTAGGAAGTCTGTTTAATTTAATACCACATTTCCAAACCTATTTTATCACGAGCCTCCTCCCCCCCACTTTTATTTGCATATATCCCATTCACATCCCCAAACTGAAGAATTCAAGTGAGTGTAACATCACAGACTGTAAGCAAAGAGGAGTTTCAGGAAGGAAGTGGTCACTGTTGGATCATATGTCTAATAGAGGTCAACCATAAAAAGAGTAGCCAGTCAGTTGCCTTTGGCATGAAGGCCCTAGTGACCCATACGAGAGCCCCCATGATGGAGTGGATGGTCAGAAGACCATTGTTTTGCGGCAGGTTAAAAGATTAGTGAGTGGTGAAGAAGGGAAGCAAGCATAAACTGTTCTTTCCAAAACCTTGTCTCTGAAGGAGAGGAGAAGAAAGTAACTAGAGGAGAGTGCCGATGAAAGGAGGACTCTTTTGTGTTATTTGGGAGTTCTCTGCTGAGGGGAAGGAGTTCTTCAGCAAGAAAAGCGGTCCAGGTATGGTAGGGAAGAGCAGATGACTCATGGAGCAAGATTACAGAGGAAACGGGAGGAGAGAAGTTCAGAAGACAGATGGAGAGATTAGCTTTGGAGGAGTGGAAGTATTAGACTGAGTTCTAATACAGTAATACCCTTAGGGCCTCCTTTTCCAAGGAGGAATGTGCTCTTGGTATTTGTGTTTGTGTCTACTTTTTTTTGTTTTTTTTTTAATATTTTATTTATTTGACAGAGAGAAACACAGCCAGAGAGGGAACACGAGCAGGGGGAGTGAAAGAGGGAGAAGCAGGCTTCCCGCCGAGCAGGGAGCCCGATGTGGGACTCGATCCCGGGTCTCCAGGATCATGACCTGAGCCGAAGGCAGTCGCTTAACCAACTGAGCCCCTGTGTCTACTTTCTATAGCTTTCTGAATCTTCTTCCTCATTGTCAGCTGTCACTTTCTCTGTCATTGTGCCTTCCTGTGCAGTAGTTTTTTACTTCCACTAATTTGCTGTTTTATGTTCGCTTCCAACTAGAACACCAGAAAATTGGGCACGTGGGTGGCTTGGTTGGTTAAGTGTCTGCCTTCAGCTCAGGTCATGATCCCAGAGAGCCTGCTTCTTCTCCCTCTGCCTCTCTCTCTCTGTCTCCTCTTTATGAATAAGTAGATAAAATCTGAAAAGAAAAGAAAAGAAAACCAGGAAATAAAGCTTTGCAGAGTTGAATAGCTTCAAAGTAAGAGTAAATAAATTGAAGGTCTAAAAAGCAAGCTACCCTTACCCCCCAGGAGATGGAATTTATAAACTTGGGACATGTCTTTTCTGTATTTAGAATACCTTGTTTTAGGTGAGGTGTTAGGGTGGAGTTGCTTTCAAATTTCACATTTAACAGATAGGTAGAAATACCAGATAAGGAACTTCTAGAAATTTTTTTTATGTAATATATACTTACTATTGAAAATGTCTACTATCTTTTTATTTCTCTACTTTTTAAAATTCTAAAAGCCATTTTTTTTTTCATTTTAAAAAGGTTCTTGATGGTAGATATCTTCAAGCCATATATTGTTCATGCAAAATCTACTCAGTTTAAAGATTTTTTTAAACTAGACTTTAGAAAAGTAATGGGATGAACAGGACAAAAGTATTGAATTATAATCATTAAAATGTGCAAGAGTATGGGGCACCTGGGTGGCTCGGTGGTTGGGCCACTGCCTTCGGCTTGGGTCATGATCCTGGAATCCCAGGATCGAGTCCCACATCGGACTCCCAGCTCTGCGGGGAGTCTCTTTCTCCCTCTGACCTTCTCCCTTCTCATGCTCTCTCTCACTGTCAAATAAATAAATAAATAAAATCTTTTAAAAAAGATGTGCAAGAGTAAGTATTTTTCAGTTAATACTACCTGGCATTTCTGGTCTATACTGAAACCTTTTGATTTAAGTGGGTCACTATATAACAATACAGTCCTGTTCTGTGCTTTTATGGCTACTTTATAGTTCTCTTGTCTATAGCTGGGCATCCATTTCATTCAGATGAGAAGTCTAGAAAATCTGTAATTAATCTTTGTCACAAGTCATAGTTTGGAGGCTGTTTTTTTCCCTATAGCTGGGCTACCTGTTTGACATTTTAGAATTTATGTAGAAATGTAGATTAGATCTGGTGAGTTTCATCTAGACAGCATAGTGCAGGGAAGTATTTGTCTCAGTGAGTTTTAGGACTCTGTTGTCAAACAGCTCTTAGGTGATTCTGGTAGGCACTAATGTATGAAAACTGCTGGTATAGGGGATCTATCGTATGATTAAATCTGACCCACCCTGGTTCTTCCATTGAATATGGCAAACGTATCCATGGTTAGAACCTAAATCAGATGAATACACGTCCAGGTGTTTTTCATAGGATGATCTTTTAAAGTTTTGTTAAGACTTATGTGTTGAAATACACTTCATACTGTACAATTAACACATTAAAAATATTCAGTGGTTTGTGGCATATTCATAGATATGTGCACCTGTCACCACAGTTAATTTTTGAACGATTTCAATACATCAGAAAGAAATCTTGTACTCTTTAGTTGTCACCACCCTCTACTTCGCCTCCCCCCAACCCTAAGCAACTACTAATCTACTTTCTGTCTCTATAGATTTCCCTATTCTGGACTTTCAGATATATGCAGTCGTATACTATGTGGGTTTCTCTGACTGGCTTCTTTCACTTAGCATAATATTTTCAAGACTCATCCATATTGTAGCATGTATCAGTACTTCATTCCTTTTTATAGCACAATAATCTTTCATTGTGTGGATATAACATATTTTATTTATCCTTTCTTCCACTGACAGGACAGTTAGGTTGTTTCCATCTTTCAACTATTATGAATAATGCTGCTATAAACATTTATATTTTGGAGATATATTTTCATTTCTTTTAGGTATTTACTTAAGGAATAGAATTGCTAGGTAGCTCTGTTTAAATGAGGACCTGCCAGACAGTTTCCCAAAGCAGTTGTACCATCTTATATTCCCTGTAAAGGAACTTAAGTGTAGAGGGTTCTGATTACTCCATGTTCACATCAGCACTTGTTATCTGACTGTTTATTTATTTATTTATTTATTTTTATTGTTACTTAAATTTTTTTTCCCAGTGTTCCAAGATTCATTCCCCATTCCCCACACCCAGTGCTCCACGCATTAGGTGCCCCCAGTACCCACCACCAGGCTCTCCCATCCCTCCACCCCCCTCCCTCCAAGTCCCTCAGTTTGTTTCTGTGTCCAAAGTCTCGGTTGTTTCGTTTCCCTCCCTAGATTACCCTACTTCCCATTTACTTTCCTTCTCCCACTGTCCTCCAGGTTACCCCTCATGCACCGCAAGTAAGTGAAACCATGTGATACTTGACATTCTCTTCTTGGCTTATTTCACTCAGCATATGCCTCCATCAAAAAGAATGAATATTTTATTTTTTTAATTTAAATTCCATTAGCCAACATATAGTACATCATTAGTTTCAGATGTATGGTTCAAAAATTCATCAGTTGCGGAGGTGAATGGGGTGATGAGGTAACTGGGTGATGGACATTAAGGAGGGAACGTGATGGGGGATGAGCATTGGGTATTTAGACAACTGCTAAAAAATAGGTCTTATTCCCTGTGCTATAATGACCAGAAAGTTTCTTCTCTCCAAAGGGAAAGAAATAAGAGCAATGAACATTTACTGAGCACTTAATCTTTGCCACGCTCTGAGCTCTTTATAGGCAAGTTGTCCTTATGAACAACCTTCTGAGGGTAGGTACTGTTATCACATTATTTTATAAATGAGGAAATTGAGGCATCCTTAAGGGGTAGAACAGGGTCAGAATCCAAGCATTCTGACTTCAGAGCCTTGCTGCCTCAAGACAAAAGATTGGCCTCCCTTATCTTTCTTGTCTTAAATTCCAGTCTTGAATTCCATATCATTTTTGGTGGGCTTAGGAAAGAGGATCTAGGAAGTACACCTGAAACGCCTTGTATTTGTTTGTGTTTTTACTAAAGCTCAAGCTTATTCTCCATTATTCCTCATTAAACAATTCCATAATGATAATATCCCAAATGTACAAAAGTCTCCATTCCTGTTCCAAGACTTTTTTATGTTAGTAAATTTATTTTATGGTTATAGCTTAATTTTTTAATATTAATTACTGATTGTGGATATTACTTTAAGTTATTACTGGAATACCCATAGGGATATTATCAAGTAAAACAGGTGGCCTCAAAGTAACACAGATTGCATAATGTGGAAGAAATAACGTTGGCCCGATTGGAGAACCATTCATCTGGCTTTGCTACCATATAACTCTGTGGCCCTGGCCAGTCTCTTCATCTATCTAGCCCTAGTTTTCTCATCTGAGAAATAGAAGTTGAATAATTTCCTAAAGTCTTGTTCAGTTTTAGTACCCAGAGATTCTATAAACTCTTGGTAAAGTGTCTTAAGACCCATGGGAGAAAAGTTGAAGGACTACTATAATTGGGTTTTTTTCCTTAGACTTTATGGTAATTATAGGCAGGCATGCAGAATAGGTTGAGAGATTATTGTTAATTGACCTCTGGATCCATGGAGTAGAAACCCCTCCCCAGCACAGGAAGTGTGATTTACATGTTATGTCTTAGAAATGTATTTTTAGATGCTTTAGTGTTTATAAAGGATCTGGCTAAAGATTGTTAAAGGTCTAAATATATTCTCTAATGAGTTGTTAATACATTAGTGACTAAAATTAGAGTTTTTAAAACTTGGTTTTAAAAGAATTCTAAAAAATGGACCTTTTGGTACCTTGGTATTCGGAATAGGAAGAGAGATTTGAGATGAAGGATAATTTAGGATCCAGATTAGTTTCAGCCTGGGAAACTGACAGTGGCTCCTAGAGTATGCTTCCGTATTTATTTTTCAGTATACCATAACCAATAAACCCTTAATAATAGTAGTAACTACCACTCTTGCCTACTGTGCATGGCATTGACAAGAAATCTTGTCAAGATAAGACCTATATGAAACCTATTGAAGGATATAAAAGAAAACCCAAGGTTTATGCATGTTCCTTAAAAGAGAAGACTTAATGATGCTGTTTCCAACCAAATTAATTTATATCTTTTAAAAATTTAATTTATTTTTAAAGTATGCTGTATGCCTATCATGGGGCTTGAACTCATCATGACCCTGAGATCAAGAGTTGCGTACTCTACCTACTGGGCCAGCCAGCTGCCCCTAATTTATATTCAGTGCCATCCCAGTCAGTATCCCAATAGGCTTTCTCTTGGAACTTGATGAGCTGATTCTAAAATTCACGTGGAAAGAAAATGCTCAAGAGTAGCAAAATATTTTTATAAGAGAGGGAAGATGTACCCTAGCAGATATCAAAATGTATTTTAAACCATTACTAGAGCAGTGTAGATTAATGGAAGAGACAGATCTGTGTATATATTTGGATAGAAATGATGTTTCAAATCAGTGGGGATAGGAAGAACTACAACTGGAGTTGGTAATAAGCTTTCTAAAAGTTAAAAAGTAGGGGCGCCTGGGTGGCTCAGTTGGTTAAGCGACTGCTTTCGGCTCAGGTCATGATCCCGGAGAAAAGAAACTTTTCAAGTTTCTAGGAAACTTGTCTAGGAAAAGAAACTTCCTCTGAGAATATTACTCCTTTGTACATATTAATTACTTCTCACAAAATTCCAGTCAAGAATAAAGGTGATACTAGCTCCATTTTACAGTTACAAGTGGGAAACTATCTCAGCATTTATGAATTAAGTGAGCTGTAAATAGCAAGATTATGGACTCCAGGATGAAGCCTGGATTCCATTTAGTCCCCCTCTACAGTATTCGGTATTCAGCCTGCTGCCTCTACCCAGACAGAATGGACAAGTGCACTCTCCTCACATTTCCATATATATTTTTTGTGTGTGTCAAGGCCTGGTTCTCACACCTCTCCCCCACAAAGCCCTCCCTAATCCTTGAGCAGAAAGTAACCTCTCCTTTGTACCTAATTATTTTTTCTTCCTAGTATTAAACCGAAGGCTACTGGGGTGCCTGGGTGGCTCAGAGGGTTAAGCCTGTGCCTTTTGGTTCAGGTCATGATGGGATTGAGTCCCAATCGAGCTCTCTGCTCAGCGGGGAGCCTGCTTCTCCTCTCTTTCTCTGTCTGCCTCTCTTCCTATTTGTGATCTCGCTCTGTCAAATAAATAAAAATTTAAAAAAATGTTTAAACTGAAGGCTACTTAAGAGTGAAATCCACATTCGATGCATCCTTATATACTGTGCAGCAGAGTGTCCTGTGTAATAGACAAATGTGTCTATTTGTGTGTGATGTGTGATGGCCGGCTTGTCAGGTGGATATTGGACAGATGGATGGATGAAGGAATGAATGACTAGTGGGCTTTTTATCCTAGCAAGGTGTGCATAAGAATATTAGTTGTGGGGCGCCTGGGTGGCTCAGTTGGTTAAGCGACTGCTTTCGGCTCAAGTCATAATCCCAGAGACCCGGGATCGAGTCCCACATCAGGCTCCCTGTTCGGCAGGAAGCCTGCTTCTCCCTCTCTCACTCCCCCTGCTTGTGTTCCCTCTCTGGCTGTGTTTCTCTCTGTCAAATAAATAAAATCTTAAAAAAAAAAAAATATTGTGGCTTTGCACTTGGTTTGCATTTTATTTTTTTATTTGATTCTCAAGAACAATTTTTTTGTAACATTAAGTTTTTGGAAAGCATCCTTCATTTTTTTAATGTTCTGTTCTCTAACATCTTTAGATGTCAAAATTTAGACTATCCAACATTATATTTATGGCATTGCTTTTACCAGGTTTATTTTAATGGGCCTTGGTTGGGACCTGCAAACAGTGCATCTTGTTTTGATAACTTTCTGATGGGCCAGAGGCCTCAAATGGACGTCACATGCTGTTGCAGTAGTGTCTCTCTCTCACTCTCCTTCTCTCTCATTCTCATTAGGTTTAGTTTAATTCGGGAAGTATTTGTTAGCTTTAAGGACAAGTTGTAATTTCCTTCTAATATCCATTTAATCACAGTAGCACATAGTAGATACTTGATTAATGTTGACATAAATGAGCAGTGGAAAGCATTGTAACAAAGTAGGAACAGCATACACCTCTCAGTAAGAAAAACTTATTTGAATATTGATTCTAACTCTTATACTCAACTTGAGTAAATTACTTGAGTCCTATACCCTTATTTGTATTATGGAAATGATAATAATTACGGATTTTTAATACTCTTAGTTTTACATACTCATCAATGTGCATTCTGATTTCTTTTTGCTTGGAAAGCATAGTCATCATATTTTAATTCTTAGACTTTCTCACCATGGAATTTTGAAACTATGTACTCCTGGAAAAAAAGAAAAAGGTACCCCACACGTTTTAAAAAATAAAATGTATAGATATGCATTTATGTAATTTAGCCACCACTTGTACAGTTTGTATAATTATGAAAAATAACACCAAATGCTGTACATTTTCTTTTTCATAGGAAATCTTTTTTTTTTAATTTTTTTTTAAGATTTTATTTATTTGACAGAGAGAAACACAGCTAGAGAGGGAACACAAGCAGGGGGAGTGAGAGAGGGAGAAGCAGGCTTCCCGCCGAGCAGGGACCCCAATGCGGGGCTCGATCCCGGTCTCCGGGATCATGACCTGAGCCGAAGGCAGTCGCTTAACCAACGAGCCACCCAGGTGCCCCTTTTTCATAGAAAATATTAATTCCTATGATTGACATCAGAATATCAGCCAGTCAGATTTTTTCAGTTGTTCACTTGTTGCTTTGAGCTTATTTTGCTGCCTCATCATAGCTCAGATCATTGAGATCATGAGTATCCTTACCATTAATTTGTTTACTAGTTATAGTGATGCAGTATACTTACTAGAATACAGCTAGATTTTTATCATATCTTTTTTTGTATATGCCTTCTCTGATACTTATGATTAGTAATTCATTTAATATGTACTATTTACTATAGTAGAAATCTAGAAGGAATTTGAATGCCAAGTAAGGTAAGGTAATATGCCATATTTGCAGCCCTGATTTTTTTGATCTTATCTTTATTTCCATATATTTCTCCAGTTCCTTTTAAAAAATCTGTACTTGTTTGTTCTAAAAATATATATTGAGCATCTACTATATGTCACATACTATTGCTAGGGTAATATGTATTTATGAATATAGCAGACATAGTTCCTTCTCTCATGAAGCTTATTCTACATGATAGATGGAAAATAAAATAAAGCATGTATACAAATTTATAATTACAAACTGGTAATTCTATGGCTGAAACAAATAGGAAGTAGTGCTTAGATTGGAGGTTAGGAAAGGCCTCCCTGAGGAAGTCAAACTTAGGTTGAAGAATGAGTAGGAATCAGCCATAGGAAAACAAGGAAGAGAGTGGTCTAAACAAAGAGAATGGCATGTTCAAGTGTTCTGAAATAGAGAAAGTTTGGCATGTTTGAGAATCAGGAAAGCTAGTGTGGCTGGATCAGCATATAGTGGGGCAGAATGAGGAAACTAGAGAAGTACGCAAGGGCCAGATTATGTAAGGCTTTATAGAACATAGAAGTTTGGGGTTTGTCTTGTTTTTTTTTTCAAGAGATATGGAGAAACGATTGAAAGGTTTTCAACAGGGTGGGACCATATTTCTGCCTTTAAGAGATGGTTTTGGTTCCTGTGCAGAGAACAGATTGTAAGAGATAGGGTAGAAATAGGCCAGCAGTAGGGAGGCCATGGCGGGTGGAACAAGAAGTGGATAGATTTGAGGTAGAACCTGTAGAGCTTCCTGATAGGTTGGACACAGGATTGAGGCAAAAGAATACATCAAACATGACTCCAGCTTTCTTTCTTTTTAAGATTTATATATTTATCTGTGAGAGCCCACATGTATGAGTGGAAGGGGCAGAAGGAGAGAAAAGCTCAAGCAGACTCTGCACTAAGCTTGGAGCCAGACCCGGGGCCCCATCTCACCACCCTGAGATCAAATTTCAGCCTGAATAGACACCAAGAGTGATTTAACTGACTGTGCCACCCAGATGCCCCCTGGCTTTCTGATTATGGCAGCTGAGGTGTATGTTTGCACCATTATCCAAGATAAAGAATTCTAGGCCAGGGCAGATTTGGGAGAGGGAGTGGGAGTTAGATTGGGGAGTCTATAGATGATGGTGAGATCCCCAGTAGAGATGACAAATAATTGAATATATGAGTCTGGACCTTAGAGGAGAGGTTTTTAGGGTTAGGAATATACGTTTGAGAATCTTCAATGAACAGTTGATATTTAAAATCCTGTGACTCTTTAATGAGATCACTTGGTGGGGAAGAGTTACAGAGAAAGAAAAGAAAGCTCAAGACCAAGTCCTTTATTTTTTGAGAGTCTGCAACATTCTAGTTAACTTAATTTTCTGGCCCAGTTACATGTCTGACAATGAGAATTCTGCATCTCTGTGTTCTCTTTTCACAACTCATAAAGCCAATAAATAAAACCCAATGGTAAGATTTTTTTTTAGTTAAGTGTTAATCTGAAAATTCCTTTTAATTAAATACCTTTCTTTAGTATATTCATAAACTTTTCTGGAAAGCAGCCATTATTTTGAACACTTCTCTTTAGAGGGAGTATAGATGTGGAAAGTGGAAGAAACTGGGCCAAGTATGAAATCTCTGGATAATTTTTCCTAGAAGCTTGTTTATAACTCAGTCCATTTGTGTTCTTATCAATAACCTTTTATAAAATCAGAACATAAAGGGGATGGGGTGGGGAGAAACTTCCCTTGAATTGGATTTTCCAACTATTTTAAATTTGCTGTATTAAAGTCAGATGTCTTATACTAATTGTAGAAGTTGATTAATGTTTGCCTGGGTAGGTAATGATGAAAAAGTCCAATTTTTCTTCTGAATTTGTGACTTTGGCTCTTCTTTCTTTCTTTAAATATATTTCTTATCTTGATGTATTTGTTCCACATGTTTCTTTAGAGATTTTTGAGCCTGTTACACATTTAATACTATTTTAAAAATTATGTAAAAGCCATTGTACCAGTTTCATTTCTCTTGGGTTTTTTTAGGTAGCCATTAGTAAGTATGAATATTTTTTTTTTACTTCCATGTTGGCTTGTTTGCTTGTTTTGTTTTTAACCCTGTAGCTCTGAAACTCAACACAATTATTAAAATTCTTTCACACACAAAGTATTGCAGAGACTTGTTACTTGCACTTGCAAAAACAGTATCTTTTTTTTCTTTTTTTTTTTTTTTTTTGCCAAAAAGTACCTTTTGGGCCACCAAGAATTTTCACATGCCATTGTAAACTCTCCTGTGTTCCAATCACTCTGTTAAGAGAGCCCTAGCCCACCTGCCTTCTTTAGTTGGTCCTGTACTTACCTGACCTTATTTATGTAAATATCATTAAGTGTTTTTTTCGGTAGGAGGGAGATTGGGCCTTTCTTTTTCCATTAGGATCTAGGCATACACACTGATTTTTATTGTTGCTATTGTATTGTTTATTGGATGGGAGCCAAGACTTCGTGCTAATGTTGTATTGTGTGGGTACTGTGTGGGTCACCAATTCTAACTGTGAGATGTTAAAACATATAGCTCTCAGTTTTCAAGAATCAGAGCTGGAATTAGTCTAAAACCAACATTTACATAGTTCGCATATCTAATAGACCACTTCTTTCCATCACTGTTTTTCTGTTTTAAGAAAATGGTTTAGACTTATTAAAGGATTTGGCTGAAATAAGACTCTCCCTTTGTGTTCTAAGATATTCATTTAGTGTGTTATAATTTAGCTCTTTACCTGTTGGACATTTCGGTTTCATTGTATATAATTCTGTAGGGAATATTTTATACATAAATCTTTATATACATCTCTTTTGTTTCTTTACAGTGAATTCTAGGATTTACTGAGTTCAGGATAATGAGCATTTTCAGGTTTGTTTTTTTTTTAAAGATTTTATTTATTTATTTGACAGAGAGATCACAAATAGGCAGAGAGTCAGGCAGAGATAGAGGGGAAGCAAGCGGCCCACTGAGCAGAGAGCAGGATGTGGGACTCTATCCCAGGACCCTGAGACCATGACCTGAGCTGAAGGCAGAGCCTTAACCCTCTGAACCACCCAGGCGTCCCTGTTTTCAAGGTTTTTGATACAATGTCATACTACTTTTCAGAAAAATTTTTATCATTTTTCACTCTCAGCCATTGTACAAATTCCTCTTTTTCTTTTCTTTAATAGCTTTGGAAACATTTATAGTCTCTTATCTTTGCCATTCTGAAGGATGGAAATTGTAACCTTTTCTCTTTTGCATTTTTTTAAACTAATGGAGTAGGACATGTTTATTCTCTGATTTCTTTAAAAAATCAAATGAATCAGAATGCAGTAGTGTAATTAAAATAGTATATCTTTATTCCACACTGGTGTGAAAAATTTTTGCTTACAAATGGCTGCAAGAGAGTATATTTTCAAATCTTAATATCTTGAGAGAATAGATGTAAACTTTCAATTCTGCTAGAATATCTCAAGCTCTAACCAGTGTTCAGTAGACAATTAACATTCTGAGTCCAGTATTCCATAACATAAATTTGCCAGTTCTCTGAAAACACTGGAACATAACTGAAAAATTCAATAGCCCTACTTTAGTGACTTGCTTATGATCCACCAATGGGCCAAATGCAGGCAAGCCTGCCAGCTGCTGTGCATCTGCAAACATTTGTGCAGAACTAATTTTAATAGCAGATGTTGGGAATATTAAAAAAAAAAAAAAAGCAGCTCCCCTCTGAGAAAGTCAGACCTATCCCGTGACTTCTCAGATGCCCCATAACCCTGTTAGCCAGAGTTTCATTCCTAAAATTCCTTATTTTGCTTCCCTTCTTTCTCATGTGAGAAGTTTTAGAAATGCTGAAGGGAATCTCACAACTTCAGAAAGTCTTGATACTGCTTTAGTTGTTGTCTATTTTGTTGTCATGTTTAGAGCCTGTATATAATTAGGGTTTACCCTTAGAAGATTCTGTTTTGACCTTTGGGGATGCCCAGACTTCATTTATGTTACATCTATTATAAGAAAGCCTCTTTCTTCCATTTTGTGTTAAGATAAAAGTTACAGGTAATGAAGAGAAACTTTCAGGGAAAACTATTATTTTTATCAAATGGACAATGGTAATTCCAATAGGAATGTGCTAAATCAGTATCTGAATGATGGCACATACAGATTTCGGGTTTATGATTACCAATATTCCACGTCATTAAAGGAGCTCATACAGACCCAGATAGGTGCCTCTGTGACACGTGTCAGTATCCTCACTTGGCACGTAATCACATTTTTTCCTTCTGGGGTTTGCTTATGCTGAAAGTGTAAGTAAAATTTTTCATTGTTTTTATTTGATTTTTAAGTTTTTAAATTTTAATTTCTTAAACTAGATTGTACACTCATAGATTCAAATTTCAAAAAGTTGTAAAAGGCACACATTGGAAAAGTCTTCCTCCTCCTGTTTCCCAGCCATCCAGTTCTCCTTTTTATATACAATGAATTAACTAATGTTATGTTTTCTGTGGCTCTTTCTAGACATACTCTATGCATTGATAAGTGGTGTGTGTGTGCACCTTTCCCCTCTTTTACACTAATGGTACCACATTACATATAATATTTTTGCTTTTTTTCCCACTTAGTCTAACTTAGAAATATTCCATATTAATACATAAAAAGCTTCCTTGTTTTTATTCTTCCTAGATAGGATTTCATTGCGTAGATGCACCATTATTAATTAAGCCCAAGTCTAAACTTTTGTTATAAATGCTGCAATAAATAGCATAAGAAAAATGTTGTTTCACATAATTACAATAAATTTCTAGAAACATAGTTGCTGAGCCAAAGGGTTTTAAATAAGTAAGAAAGTAGTTTTAAGTAAACATAAAGCTTGGATGTGACCCGAGGTTTCTCTCTTAAAAACCAAACCTGAATAGAAATAGAGATCATATAGTTAGCTGACCAGAGATGACTTTAAAATATTTTTCTTTATGTAAGTAAAAATGGCAGTAAAAATACTGAATGATTATTTTCAGTAATGATTACTTTTCAGTGATGGGCAGTAAATCTAAATCAGCATTTTAAATTATTTCCTTATTTCCATTGATAGTTCAAGGCAATTACAGAATTGTAAGCAGTTCATTTATTCAACTTGCTACCGTCCTAAATACTACTCTGCAGTTTTAAAACATTAATGTTTGGCATTTTAAGTAACATCATGATTTTAAACTCATTCACAATGCACAGGGTTTAAACATTTATTGAGTTCCTATTCTATGAAGACATTGACCTTGCCCTCAAAGGGTTGACTAAATTAGTAGTTTGCAATCTGGGCAAAAATTCAGAAAAGATTCTTTTCATCTTTTAATGTGTTATATAATGAACTGTACCTTATTTCTTTATTTTTCCTTCAATATGGTATACCTGGGCTGCATCTTTTCATGTGCTTATTTGCTGACTGTATGTTTTCTTGGTGAAGGGTCTGTTCAGATCTTTTGCTTATTTTTTATTCTTCTTATTTAGTTGCAAGAATTCTTTACATATTATATATACAAGTACTTTGTCAGACATATTTCACAAATATTTCTCCCTAGTCTATAGCTACTTTTTGTCTTCTTTTTTTTTTTTTAAGATTTTATTTCTTTATTTGAGAGAGCAAGAGCAAGGGGAGGGGGGAGAGAGAGAGAGAGAGAGAGAGAGAGCGAGCACTAGCACAGAAGGAGAAGAAGCAGACTCTGCGATGAACAGGGAGCCTGACATGGGTCTCAATTCCAGGACCCTGAGATCATGATCTGAGCTGAAGATAGATGCTTAACTGACTGAGCCAGCCAGGTGCCCCTCCTTTTTATATTCTCTCTCTCTTTTTTTTTAAAGATTTTATTTATTTATCTGACAGAGAGAAACACAGATAGAGAGGGAACACAAGCAGGGGGAGTGAGAGAGAGAGAAGCAGGCTTCCTGCTGAGCAAGGAGCCCTATGTGGGGCTTGATCCCAGGACTCTGGGATCATTACCTGAGCCGAAGGCAGAGCCCCTCAAGCACCCCTACTTTTTATATTCTTAAGTGTATCTCTCAAGGAGCAAGTTTTTAATTATGTTGAAATCTGTCTTGCAGGTTTTTTTTTTCCTTTTGTCGTTTGTGCCATTAAGAAATCTGCCTAACCCATTGCCACAAAGATTTTCTCCTGTATTCTACAAGTTACATCTATTTTTTTAGTAACCATTTATAGTTGCCACAACTGGTCTTCCCAATTGAGGAAACTAGGCTCAGTGATGTTGAAACAGTCAAAGGCCAGTTAGCCTTTGTGTTTTGTGTCACTATGTTTCGATTCCAAATTAAGTGCTTTTCCCACGGTAGAAGTCTGTGTATATTATATCAGAATATGTACATATATAATAAGATGATAGGTCCCTGTTGATCTTATATATCCTGGGGGTGATCATTTAGATGGTGTTTCCCAAGGTCTTGCCTTCTCTTATTTCCTGCTGGGATCTACCAGTTATGTAGCACATCAATTAGAGGATAAGTGAAAGAGTAATTAAATTAAATTTACTAATCAAATGTTATTTTTTAGTGCCTTCATAAAAGATATTTTCTGATTACTTGGATCCAATCCAAATTTTTATTTATGGACCACAGTATTAATTATATAAGAATGCATATTTGAATAATCAGCCAACAAGTACTTCCTGAGTGCCTATTGTAAGGGCCAGGCATTGTGTGTAATTGCTGGATGTATAGTAATGAGTGAATTAGATATACTTACTTGATCCTTTTTCCTCTTGAAATTTGTGGTATAACGAAGTAGTTTTCAAGTTCTTGTGATGAAAGACATATGTTTTACATGATGACTTGTTATGCTTGTATATGTGCTTGTTTAGGTGCACACACATACATATTTAAAACAGAAGTTTCACGAAACAGTTCTACTTCCTTTATGCAGTGTACTCTGATATTTTTTTCTATTCAGTTAAAAAAAAAAAGCTATGTTGCTGCAAACCACCAAATTGATTTCACAAGCTATTCATGGGTCTCAGCCTGCAGTTTGAAGAAATGAGTCAATGCTGGTTGATTACTGCATTTTGGGGGGACTTTGAAGCACTGTGGTTTCTTGTTGAGGGTCTTGCTGGGAGAACATTAATATGGTGTCTGCTTTTTGAGATTCTCAGCTGTCCATTGGCCAACTGGGACAGGGCATATAACAACACATTCCTCCCAAACACACCAAAACTTTCAAAATTTCAAAGAAGTGCTAACTTCCTTCATATGATTCTGTAGTGCTGGAAAGGACAATGTTTCTCTATTTATTCTGAAAATTATGCTACCTGGGTGGCTCACTTGGTTAAGCAGCTGCCTTCAGCTCAGGTCATGATCCCAGGGTGCTGGGATCGAGTCCCACATCAGGCTCCACCTGCTCAGCAGGGAGCCTGCCTCTCCCTCTGCCTGCCACTCCCCCTGCTTGTGCTCTCTCTGTTTCTCTCCCTCTGTCAAATAAATAAAATATTTAAGAAAACAAAACAGAATTATCAGGCCTCTTGTAGATTTAGAAGTAAGTAGGAAATAACTAGCTAAGGAAATTTGTCAGACACTAATGCTAAAACATCCACAGAAACCTGAAAAACTGTTTCAGTAAAAAGATTAGAAAGTATCTTTGTTTGATTATTTGGAAATGAGGAAACTGGACATACTTAATGGCATTACTTGACTAGGTGTCAATTATGAGAAGTCCTTGGAGAGAGGACTTTTATGTGACTTAACCACAAGTGATCTTTTTTGTCAGAATATGAAACTGGCTCAGTTGGTTGAGTGACTGCCTTCGGCTCAGGTCATGATCCCGGAGATCCGGGATGGAGTCCCACATCGGGCTCCCTGCTCGGTGGGAAGCCTGCTTCTCCCTCTCTTACTCCCCCTGCTTGTGTTCCCTCTCTGGCTGTGTTTCTCTCTGTCAAATAAATAAAATCTTAAAAAAAAAAAAAAAGAAAAAAGAATATGAAAAAGTTTCTTATCCTTCAAACAGACAATTCAGAGCTTCAAAACACAAGAGGGGGTCTACCTGTTTATCTAAGTTTGCAGTTAGTTGAGGATTAGAGAAGAAAGGACATTGCTTCAGAAATTAGAAACTGGACACTTTTCATCAGAGGAGATTTTATTCTGTGGCACTGTATAGTCTGATTTCTGTTCAATTTGGATCTAAAATTTGGGGCTTCAGTAGTGGAGGTTTTGTTTTCTAAATCCCAGTGGAAGTGTAACTATTACAGTAGGGTGATTTTTACTTTGAATCTTTCTAATGACCTTCCTTTGACAAATCCACATGAGCCAATGACAGTGATATGAACTCAGACAGTATGTTGCAGATTTAACTGGAGGATGTAGTGTTCCACTGCATTTCCTGATGGGTTGGTCCCCTTTCTAATGGAATTATCTTGTTGTGGCAAAAGGATCAGAGTAAATTATTGTTTGTTGGTTTGTTTTTGCACGTGTTAGTGGAGGGGGCCACAAGGAGAAGAAGAGAGAGAATCCCAAGCAGGCTCTATGCCTAGTGCAAGCCCCATGCAGGGTTTGACCTCTGACCGTGAGATCCAACCTGAGCCAAAATCAAGAGCTGGATCCCATGTGCCTGGGTGGCTCAGTGGGTTAAGCCTCTGCCTTTGGCTCAGGTCATGATCTCAGGGTCCTGGGATCAAGGCCCGCATGGGTCTCTGTGCTCGGCAGGCAGCCTGCTTCCTCCTCTCTCTCTGCCTGCCTCTGCCTACTTGTGATCTCTCTCTATCAAATAAATAAATAAAATCTTCAAAAAAAAAAAAAAAAAAAGAGTTGGGTCCCTAACCAGCTGAGCCACCAGGCACCCTACATTATTGTATTTTAAATGATAATTTTCTGAGATGCACATAGCTTAATTACCAACAAGAAATACTAGTGTTGTTCTCATGCCAATATTTGTTCTCCATCTAGACAGTGGGAATAGTAAGAATAACAGAATGAGCTAAGACAACTCCCAAGTCAGTGGCTTTTCAGGTTTTGTTTTCTTCTTTTGCCCCCAGTTAGAAGAAAATAGTATATCTGGAAAGAATTTACTTGGTTATGAGAAACAGAGACCATCCACTTCAGAGGATATGTTAACATGAGAGAGATGGAAGATTAGTCTCCATATGGGATGAGCATTTTCTTTCAGAGAAATTATCCTCATAGGAGGGGATTTTCTGCAAGAACAGCCAGTTTCTGACAGTTCTGCCCAGGCTCAGACAGTTCTGCCTCTCAGAACCTGACTGGTGTCTGTAGGACATGGCACAAAGCACTGTTCACTGCTTCCTCAAGGGCATTACCGGGCCTGGAATTTTTCCTTGTACTGACTAATGTCCCATGCAAAAAATCCGTGTGTAAACTCCAGGTTTTTTCTCTAGGATCAAGACAGTAGCAACCATAAATTCCTGTTTTAGTGTCTAGCCCTGCTCCTTATGAAAGAGCTCTGATTTCTATTGGGCCTGGGTTCTAGGAAGAGGCTGACATGGATTTTTATTTCTGCAGAGGACCTTCCTGCATTTTGCTGCTGTTCAAGAGAAAAAGCCACTGTCAAAAGCAATTTATCATTTTCTGCAAGTTTTTTTTCAGAGGCACTCCTGTCTGTGGCAGTCATCAGAGAGTTTGTTCACAAGGGTCTCTGCTGACCTTGGTCTGACAGAGTGACTCTTCCCTTGGAAGTTCCATGATTCTTCATCTTCCTTGAGGCCCTCCTCTTTTGGGTATCTAGTATCTTTGCTCTTGTCAGTTGGGAATACCATCGGCCCATGACCAATATTTGATAGGGAACCTTCTTAAAATTCTCTGGTGGAAATTGAATTTTATGTGATCACCTTTTCTTCTGCCTGCATGAGAGTTTCCCCTAGGAGTTTAGCAATCTCACCATGATGTCACCCTTGAATTGTGGATGACTGCGGAAAAGAAGACAGACTCAGGCAGATTCTGTAATTGGACTTGACGAATTAAAGGTTTTGAGGAGGAAACCCTACTACCTCTATCAGACCCAAAACTGACTGTGATTTTTAGTACATGTTGAGAGTGGAATCAGGGAAGGAGAGTTCCAGAGAGGTGTTTAGGTGATGTTCCCCTCGGATAGTTTTAGTGGTTGGTATAACTATTTCTCCAGAGAATAGGGAGTGAATTTTCTGGAAATATTATTCCTCAGGTTTACAACCTTTCAGCTCCTTCTGGGCTGCTTCTCTTATCATAGTCCTGGCAATTAATTAGAAAGCAAAAATGACCTTTCTGCAGTATGAAGAGATCTTGCCAAAATAGGAAATTAATTACAAGTACAAAATCATCACTCACTTTTCGCCCAGTTCTTTTGTTAGTCCTTAATTTTAAGTGTCTCTAGCCCTCCTTGCTAATCAACCTGGATTCCTCCTCTGGTAGTAGAGCTCAGTCTTTCCGTTCTCTTACTTGTTAAAGAAGAAATCAAGCTCTTTACTTACTGAGAAATAGGTCTACTCTTCGGTTTTAAGTAAAAACTGTTCTTTTCACAATCATCCGAAACTTGACTTGGTAATGTCTCAGGACTCTATCTCAGTAACAGCAATCTTTCTGCACTTATCTTTCTTTCCTGGCACACATACCCAGGCATTTGTCCAAGGGAGGCTTTTCTCTTCTTTCTTACTCAGTGTCTTCTTGTCTTCAAATTTTTGTTTTCTGAATTCCTCCAGTTTCTCTAAATAGCCTTCTCTTTGCCCTTCAAACCTGCACTCCCGAAGGAATAACAGAGCTTCAATTCTTTGCACACTCTACCAGAAGCATACAGTAGTCATATTACATGGTATACACATAGTATCTCTAAAACCCAGTTCACGTCACAGCTTAGGTTCCAAACCAAAACTACACACAAAAAAATTTTTAAGGTGTTTGTGTGGCAGGAAATGGGGTTTATTGGTGGCTGTGCTTAAGGCACAGATAGCTCTCATACATTAGTCTGAGGAGGGAAATAAAGAATTAGACGTCTTAGGTTTAATGACCATAAAGATAATATGGAAGATGATTTACCAAATAAATGGGGTCAACAAGAATTGTATGTTTTCACCAAACATTAAACTTTCTGTATCTCCTTGTTTTTCTAGCCTGCTGTCAGCTCTTAAAGTTGACAGAATAGTTTTTGTTTTTTTGTTTTTTTTTAACTCCTACACAGAACAGGAGGGAAGTAAGCAGCTAACTGGTTAATAGCAGAAGTCTAACCCCAAGTGGAAAATAATAGATTAGGGCGCCTGGGTGGCTCAGTGGGTTAAAACTTTTGCCTTTGGCTCAGGTCATGATCTCAGGGTCCTGGGATTGAGGCTGCATCAGGCTCTCTGCTCGGCAGGGAGCCTGTTTCCTCCTCTCTCTCTGCCTGCCTCTCTGCCTACTTGTGATCTCGCTCTGTGTCAAATAAATAAATAAAATATTAAAAAAAATAAAATAATAGATTATTTGCTTTGCCTAAAATGAGAAAAACCGATGATCTCTCTATGGATTATTTATCAGTTTTGAGCCATTTAATTAGCTACTAGAGACAGAAATCCAGAAGTTTTCTTTTATATTTCGAGATTCCAGATCTAGAAGTTCTGAGTTGCTCTTTTATTCTTTCTTTTTGTGAGATTTCAGTGAGGGTTGAACACCTACCACTGGCTTCTTTGCTTCTTCATGTGTTTATGAACTTGCTTGTTACTCGTTTATTAATTTGTTCTTCTGTGGATGATTACTTCCCAGGATCTACTTTGGTACCTTAGTTACCTATGTTGGCTTCATTAAATACAAGTAATGCCTCTTTATGTAATTTGAATAATTCGTGTATATGAGTAACTGCTTTTACATCTCACTGGCAATTCAACACTTTTGTTGGTTTTGCTGCAGAGAGCTAGTGTAGGACTGATATGATTGTACCATTCTGGTTCTAAGGCTGTGATTTAAGTGTTAACTATAGATGCAAATACTTTAGACCAATGCTATCTCAAACCTCAGTGTTTATCAGAATTACCTGCAGAGCTTGTTAACATGTTACTCGGCTATAGCCCCACTCCCAATTTTCTGATTTGGTAGATCCAGGGTGGAGTGTTAGTATTTGTATTTCTTTTTTTTTTTTTTTTTAAAGATTTTATTTATTTGACAGAGAGAAACACAGCCAGAGAGGGAACACAAGCAGGGGGTGTGAGAGAGGGAGAAGCAGGCTTCCCACCGAGCAGGGAGCCCGATGTGGGACTCGATCCCGGGTCTCCGGGATCATGACCTGAGCCGAAGGCAGTCGCCCAACCAACTGAGCCACCCAGGCGCCCCTAGTATTTGTATTTCTAGTAAGTTCCCAGATGATGCTGTTGTTGGTAGTATGGGGACCACGCTTTTAAGAATCACTGCTTAGGGATTTTTCTCCTATTTCAGAAACATGCCTTTGTAGGACAGATGGTTATATCAAAAAAGAGAAGAAAAAAACCCCAAACCTCAAGGAGATGACAGAGTTTGATGGGTTTTAAAAAAAAATACATTCAAATGATCTCTATGTGAGGGTGTGAATTTGCTATTATGAGTAATGTAGTGTTTGTATAGGCTCTGAGATACTATCATAAGTGAACATTGAAAGAATTAAAAAGTAAAACCTCCAAAGCTACAAATATTCTTATATCAAGTCATTATGTTGTATACTTTAATATAATGTTATATATCAATTACATCTCAATAAAATGGGAACTTCTAAATCTTATCATTATTATTTGGGATGAAAGACTTAGGAGAATAGGTGAAAGAATAGTGATGTTGGTATCTAGGAGGTCTCAGTTAAAATCCTTGTGCTGCCACTTACAGTTAATGAATGATTTTGGAGTGTGAAACTTCACTAGGTTGTTTAGTATTAAATGAGATTACATATATGAAATGCTCTGGTTATTGTATTTGTTCATTGGTTATTTTCATAGAAGCTGGCCTCCTCTGTTGCTTTGTACACTCAAGAATCTTTTCTAACTCCATGGTGATAAGTTTTATCCAAAGTCATTATAAAATAATCAGACCCCAACATTTGCAGCCCTATGGATGCTATAGAAATATTGACAAGATACAGACCATGTTCTCCAACTATATAAAATCTGCTTAGAAAGTTAGGGTCCTTTCCATTGAAAGTACCAAACTACTGGGGCACCTGGGTGGCTCAGTGGTTGAGCGGCTGCCTTCGCTCAGGTCATGGTCCTGGAGTCCCGGGATCGAGCCTGCTTCTCCCTCTCTCACTTCCCCTGCTTGTGTTCCCTCTCTGGCTGTGTTTCTGTCAAATAAATAAATAAAAATCTTTAAAAAGGAAGGAAGGAAGGAAGGAAGGAAGGAAGGAAGGAAGGAAGGAAGGAAGGAAAGAAAGAAAGAAAGAAAGAAAGAAAGAAAGAAAGAAAGAAAGAAAGAAAGAAAGAAAGAACCAAACTACTATGTTAAAAATGGGGTTGGGTCACCTGGGTGGCTCAGTTGGTTAAGCGACTGCCTTCAGCTCAGGTCATGATCCCTGGAGACCCAGGGATTGAGCCCCACATCGGGCTCCCTGCTCAGCAGAAAGCCTGCTTTTCCCTCTCTCACTCCCCCTGCTTGTGTTCCCTCTCTGGCTGTGTTTCTTCCTGTCAAATAAACAAAATCTTAAAAAAAAAAAAAAT